>JARQOD010004947.1:0-51174 GCA_033576555.1 Oophaga sylvatica
GGAAGTGGGGGTGTCCGAAAACCTGCCCACTGATGTTTTATTGGGGACTGATCTGGGGAGGATGGTGGCGTACTATGTCCCTGACACCCCTTCCCAATCTGATGATAAGGTTAACGTTAACCATGATGTTGATGTTGATGATGATGGGAAACTGATTGTGTTACCTGCTAATGCTTTGCGAAGTGATGATGCAACTGATAACCTTTCTTTCCCTAGGACTGATGTTGATAGTGATGTATCTGTGCCATCTGAATCTGTTAACCCTTTCTCTGAAGTGGTAGATGTGTCCACAGGTACAGGAGCGTTCAGTCCCGTCGCTCTGCGGAGTGAGACGGCTGAGGAACCCCTAGCAGGAGCAAGCGACAGTGCTCAAGGAAATGGGGAGGTGCATGGGAACCGGGAGGAAGGTGATGCCATGACACTGACCAGTGCCACCGAGGAAGGTAACTGGCCCATAAGTAGCACTGCTCCTGAAGTGTTGGGGGTGGATGGGGAGGTAGAGCCCATAGCAGCGCAGGCTGATGGGTCTATAGAAATCCTCGGGGAGACTGCATATGTAGCTGCTGTCACCCGCAGTCAGAGTGCCCGGATCGCAGGTAGCGCCCTGCCATCTGGACCCTCCTCCGCTACAGGAGAGACTGAACCAGAGGTGGACCCAGAGCCGGTCCCAGAGGGTCCCAGTGAGGAAGGAACCCTGACGTCACTTCTGGCTGCCTCCAGCCAGGAGTTCCAGGCCGCTCTGCACTCAGATGCGAGCCTGGGGAACTTGAGGCACCTCGCCGAGACGCCCACCTCCGTGACTGATAAGGAGAGGGTGTTCTGGGAACGAGGAAGGTTGTACCGGGAGACAGTACCCGGAGGTTCCCAAAAGGAGTTGTTGAGGGAAAAACAGCTGGTCGTCCCGCACCAGCTCCGAGGTGAGTTGTTGAGGATTGCCCATGAGATTCCACTTGCTGGACACTTGGGGATTAGCAAAACTAAGGCACGGCTGTCTCAACACTTCTATTGGCCCAAGATGGGGACAGATGTGACTAACTACTGCCGCTCCTGTATCACCTGTCAAAGAGTGGGGAAGGCGGGGCCTGCTCTTAAGGCTCCCCTGATCCCGTTGCCAGTGATAGAGGAGCCTTTCCAGAGGATCGCGGTGGACATTGTGGGCCCGCTGGCCGTCCCCAGCAGCTCTGGAAAGCACTACATCCTTACTGTGGTAGACTACGCTACCCGGTACCCGGAGGCAGTAGCTCTGTCCTCAACTAGGGCAGATAAGGTGGCGGATGCACTGGTGACCATCTTTTCACGGGTAGGATTTCCCAGGGAGATGCTTACCGATCAAGGGACTCAATTTATGTCTCGCCTAATGAAGGCTCTCTGCAGCAAAATGCAGGTGACTCGTATGGTATCGAGTGCGTATCACCCACAGACCAATGGTTTGTGTGAGCGCTTTAACGGTACCCTCAAACAGATGCTCCGCATGCTGGTTGAGACCCAGGGACGCGATTGGGAGCGGTACCTCCCACACCTGCTATTTGCCTACAGAGAAGTCCCGCAGGCCTCGACGGGGTTCTCCCCTTCGAGCTCCTGTATGGTAGGCGAGTCCGGGGACCCCTTGGGTTGATAAGAGAATCCTGGGAAGATGAGCCAAACCCACGGAAGTGTCCATCGTGGATTATGTCATGCGCTTCCGCGACAAGATGCAGACCTTGACGCAGTTGGTGCATGACAACATGACGCAGGCTCAGGCTGACCAGAAGCACTGGTACGACCAGAACGCCCAGGAGCGGACCTACCAGGTGGGTCAAAAGGTGTGGGTGCTGGTCCCCGTACCAAAGGATAAGCTTCAGGCAGCCTGGGAAGGCCCGTACGTCGTGCACCAACAGCTCAACCCAGCCACCTACGTGGTCACGCTTGACCACACTCGGGGTAGGCGCAAGGCCTTTCACGTCAACATGATGAAGGCCCATCACGAACGTGAAGCCTGCGTCCTACCGGTCTGCAATCTGCCCGAGGACGGGGAAGAGGATCCCCTCCTAGACATGCTGGCCCAAGCTAATGCCAATGGGTCCATTGAGGACATGGAGGTAAATGCCTCGCTAACCGTCTCCCAGCGGTTGCAGTTGCTGACCACTCTGGAACCCTTCCGGGCCGAGTTCACGAACCGACCCGGAAGGACCGAGTTGGCAGTCCACGAGGTGGACACCGGGGATCACGCCCCGTTACGGCGGACACCTTATCGGATCTCTGAGGAAGTGCAGCAGATTATGCGCCAGGAGATCCATGAGATGTTGCAGCTGGGGGTGATCCGGCCGTCCAAAAGCGCGTGGGCCTCGCCTGTAGTTCTCGTGCCAAAAAAGGATCAGACCACCCGGTTCTGCGTGGACTACAGGGGGCTCAACGCCATCACTACCTCTGATGCGCACCCAATGCCACGCATCGAGGATCTGCTGGAGCGGTTGGCGAATGCCAAGTACATATCCATCATGGATTTGAGCCGGGGATACTGGCAGATTCCCCTGAGCCCTGCGGCGCAGGAGAAATCTGCCTTTATCACCCCTTTTGGACTGTACGAGTCCACGGTCATGCCTTTCGGCATGAAGAATGCCCCTGCCACATTTCAGCGGATGGTCAACCACCTGCTTCAGGGACTGGAGGAGTACGCTGTGGCGTACCTGGACGACATTGCCGTCTTCAGTTCCACCTGGGAGGAACACCTTCAGCATCTCCAGGAGGTGCTCAAGCGTATTCACCAGGCAGGTCTGACCATCAAGCCGGGAAAATGCCAGATGGGCATGAGGGAGGTCCACTACCTGGGGCACCGGGTAGGTGGGGGTTCCATGAGTCCAGAGCCCGAGAAAGTGGACGCGATCGTGTCCTGGCCCACCCCCAGGACCAAAAAGCAGGTGAAGTCCTTCCTGGGCACTGCAGGGTACTATAGGCGTTTCGTACCGAACTATAGCGCCATTGCAAAACCCTTGACGGACCTCACCAAGGGCGGTCTACCCCAAACAGTCAACTGGACAGATGGCTGTGAGGCGGCATTCCTATCTTTGAAAACAGCCCTGTGCAGCTCTCCAGTGTTGAAAGCCGTCGACAGCAGTCGGCCATTCCTGGTACAGACTGACGCCAGCTAATTTGGCCTCGGTGCTGTACTCAGCCAGGTTGATTCGGGGAACCAGGAGCACCCCGTGTTGTACCTGAGCCGGAAACTTCTGCCAAGGGAAGTGGCATACTCCACCATCGAGAAGGAGTGCCTGGCCATGGTCTGGGCACTGCAACGTTTGCAGCCCTACCTGTACGGGCGCACCTTCAAGGTGGTCACCGACCACAACCCTCTGAGCTGGCTGCACACAGTGTCCGGAACCAATGGTAGGTTGCTACGCTGGAGCCTTGCCCTGCAGCAGTATGATTTTGCCGTACTACACAAGAAAGGCAGTGATTATGGGAATGCTGATGGGTTATCACGACGTGGCGAACCCGCTGAGGTGCGCATGTCGGATTACCGACGGGTCATGCCTCCGTAGCGCCCTCAAAGGGGGGGAGGTGTGATGAGTGCTGTGCTGGAATTGCTGTCCTCATCTCTTTTTTTTTTGTACTGCTGAAAGCCCTCCTTCTCTCTGCAGCTCTCATACTTCTCCCTTCCCCCCCCTGTCAGCCTGCACTCAGGCAGTGTAATGTGAGCTGCCAGTGCTGGAAGTTTTCCCGCTTCACCGCAGGGGTCCTGCATTGTCCGAACACGTGCTTTCTTCCTATAGCAGCCATGTTGGAGTATTCATTCTTTTTTGGTTAATAACACGGTGGGAGCATTCGCTAGAAACACGAACGTCACTGTGTTGAACCATGCGCCGACGGGCATCGTTCCCGTGGTACCGGTGACCCCGTAACTCCAACAGAGCCCGAGAAATGGAATTCTCGGGTGCCCCATGAGCTATGTCACCCAAGTTTGGGTTCATTTGAACCATTATTTCAAAGCAAGACCATTGATAGGTCTGCCGTTATTCTGCTAGGTTCACAGAACGAGTTATGAACCTTATGATATTGCAGAGCTCAGACCATAGCTTGCAGCCAGGGGAGGTGGCCAGAGGACCAGCCCTTTTTGTGAGGTCAGAAGCTGACATGCATAAGTCTTACAGTGAAGTTCCTTAGTGGTAGTCTTTTCTGCTGGGATGTGCTGAGTAAGAGATCTCCCAATGAACTATGACGTGTGGCTCCTTCCCCCCAGCCTGGCTTGCCTGTAATGATCTAACAACCATGTGAGTTATCTTTCATTCTTAATCCCATTTTATTTTATAACTGCATCTGTACATAACGATATTGTCTCAGTTTGTTACATCTTTTTATATTATATAAGCATTGCCTGTTTTTAAGGAATAAACCTATAAATTTATTAGTTTGTTTCTCCTGCTCTATAAACGAATTTGCACGTGCCTGAAGCACTACGCTACTGTTTTGGGGTTGCTACGGACCCTCTTGATAAATTGTTCATCAAAAGCCGTAGCTGGTGGCAGCTAAAAGAAAGGGGTGTTGTCACGCTGTATAGCAGATATATATATATGTGATGTAAGTAATCTATATCAAATGGGCAACATACTATATAACATGCGCATAGATATATGATAACATAGAATTACCTGACAGAATGTCCAGTGGGTCAATACGGAATCCGTTATACGCCGTCTCCGGCTAGAGGGTGACCGGGGTCTATGCTGACCCTACACTGGGGTCCTAACTAATCCCTCTACCTGGAGGTACTGTTAAAGGTACAGAGGTCCAGGCCACCAGCGTAAACCCTGTCTCCTATCAATCCCTGCCAACTGTAATCTAGTCCTAAGAAGGACCCTGATTACCACCAAAGGGAATGAACAGGTAACGGTTAATGAACAGAAAGACATACAAGACAGACAAGAAATAAAGTAAATAAAGTCTTACATACAACACTCACACACAGTAGGAACACCTAAGGTCTCAGAGATAAACTATAAGCTGTAAGAGTAAAAACAACTAAGGAACTCTTAGCTTAAATATTCTCAGAACCGATCCAGTCTGCTAGACTACATGAATGCTTTCACCGGCATCTAACAAGCAGACTGGCAGGTATATGAAGGAATCTAATTAGAACATAATCAAAAGCAGCCGGGCGAGGCTGGACCTAGTCTTAGCAAAGAGCTAGGTAAAATTAACTCCCTCATTACCAAACACAAAGAAACAGCAACTCAGCTGTGAGAAGTCAGAGTGTGTAATCGCGACGATCCTCGTGGCGATACACCCATGACAGTACCCCCCCCCTCTACGAGGGGACTCCGGACCCTCAGGGCCAGGTCTGCCCGGGTGAGTTGTGTGAAAGGTCCGAACCAATCGATCTGCGTTAACATCAGACGCAGGGACCCACGTCCTCTCCTCAGGACCATACCCCCTCCAATGAACCAAGTACTGAAGAGATCGGCGACTGAGACGTGAGTCAATGATTTTCGACCCATGAAATTCCACGTTATCATTGACCACCACTGAAGGAGGAGGTAGAGGTGACGGTATGACTGGTGCCACATACTTTTTAAGTAATGACTTGTGAAACACATTATGAATTTTAAACGTAGGAGGGAGGTCCAGACGAAATGCCACAGGATTAATTATGGAACTGATCCTGTACGGCCCGATGAATCTGGGACCCAACCTCCAGGAGGAAACTTTAAGTTTTATATTCCTGGTAGACAACCAAACTAGATCGTTCACCTTCAGATCTAGACCAGAAACTCTCCCCTATCAGCCATCCGTTTGTAACGGTTCCCCGTAACCTTCAGTCTTAACCGATCTGGAACTATCAGTCTCCCTGGAAGTCCCACAGGGGCGTCCCCCTGAGCCCCCAATACCTCCCCCTCAAGCTCAGAGCATACAGCTGACACTACAACTCCCTCCTGAGGAATAGGAACCGGATCATCCGTCTTCCCGGCCCCTGGGAAAGTACGAGATAAAGCATCAGGAAGCAACTTTATTGAGCAGTCATATGCGCGATGAGGAGGTAACTCTTTACACCCCTCCTCTGAGAACATCTCCCCAAAGTCCTCCAGAAAAGGAGACAAAGTCTTAGGCACAACCGCACCGATGACCGTGCTCATGCAGTTATTCCTGCAAAATTCACCCCACTGGCTTATCTTTCTGGATTGCCAATCAATCACTGGGTTATGTTTAGCCAACCAAGGAAGTCCCAACACAATAGGAGTAGGTAGACCCTCCAACACATAACAAGACAATTGCTCTTTATGTATTGCCCCTACTCGAAGATCTATGTTATGAACAGCTTGTACCAAGCTACCTTGACCGAGAGGTCTAGAATCAATAGAGACTATAGGGACCGGTTTGGCCAATACACTCAGTTGCATACCATGCACCTGGGCAAACCGAGCGTCCACCAGATTAGCCCCGGACCCACTATCAAGAAAAACAGAAATCCTCTCAGTTCTAGTACCAATTACCACCTCCGCAGGCACGAGAAACTGAGAGGGATTTGGGGACGAAATACACACTCCCAGGTTAACTCCTTTGCTCAAAGAGGCCCGGGATGGACACCCCCCAACAAAATGTCCCTCTCTCCCGCAAAAGAAACACCTTCTAGTCTTGCGGCGCACCGCCGATTCCCTCCTACAAAAAGATGTCCCTCCCAACTGCATGGGTTCCTCAGAACAGACCAGGGGAACCTCAGTATAAGGGACTTTAGTAGTAGGTTGAGTCATCACGGGAGGCGGAGTTACCTCGCGTCTTCCCCGAATTCGTCTATCAATGCGAATAGCGAGGGCCATAGCAGCCTCCAGTGATGGAGGAGAATCATACTGAGCCAACACATCCTTTAATTTGTCAGACAACCCTTGACAAAACTGGCTCCTAAGAGCTGGGTCATTCCACTGAGTATCTGTTGCCCATCTACGGAACTCAGAAGAATATTCCTCCACTGGACGATTTCCTTGCCGTATTTTACGTAACTTTGCTTCAGCAAGGGAAACTCGATCCGGATCATCATATACCAGACCCAGGGCAGTAAAAAATCGATCCACTGACTGGAGATCTGGGGAGCCTGGAGGAATGGAGAACGCCCAAGCTTGAGGGTCCCCTTGTAAGAGTGAGATAACAATTCCCACCCTCTGCTCTTCACTCCCAGATGACCGAGGCCGCAGCCGAAAGTACAATTTACATGCCTCCCGGAAAGTAAAAAATTTGTCCCGCCCACCAGTGAACCTGTCCGGGAGAGCAACCTTAGGTTCAGATCTGGTTTGCTCCGGGGGGGACAAAACCTTGGACTTAATGTCTGCAAACTCCATGGACAACCCCTGCAACTGCCGGGCCAGCTGGGCTACTGGATCCATGACAGCTGGGGAGAATCTTTAGTATAGGCCGGTGAAAATGTCACGCTGTATAGCAGATATATATATATGTGATGTAAGTAATCTATATCAAATGGGCAACATACTATATAACATGCGCATAGATATATGATAACATAGAATTACCTGACAGAATGTCCAGTGGGTCAATACGGAATCCGTTATACGCCGTCTCCGGCTAGAGGGTGACCGGGGTCTATGCTGACCCTACACTGGGGTCCTAACTAATCCCTCTACCTGGAGGTACTGTTAAAGGTACAGAGGTCCAGGCCACCAGCGTAAACCCTGTCTCCTATCAATCCCTGCCAACTGTAATCTAGTCCTAAGAAGGACCCTGATTACCACCAAAGGGAATGAACAGGTAACGGTTAATGAACAGAAAGACATACAAGACATACAAGAAATAAAGTAAATAAAGTCTTACATACAACACTCACACACAGTAGGAACACCTAAGGTCTCAGAGATAAACTATAAGCTGTAAGAGTAAAAACAACTAAGGAACTCTTAGCTTAAATATTCTCAGAACCGATCCAGTCTGCTAGACTACATGAATGCTTTCACCGGCATCTAACAAGCAGACTGGCAGGTATATGAAGGAATCTAATTAGAACATAATCAAAAGCAGCCGGGCGAGGCTGGACCTAGTCTTAGCAAAGAGCTAGGTAAAATTAACTCCCTCATTACCAAACACAAAGAAACAGCAACTCAGCTGTGAGAAGTCAGAGTGTGTAATCGCGACGATCCTCGTGGCGATACACCCATGACAGGTGTAAAGTGTTAATCTATTGGGTGACGCTGGCAGTGACGCAGCGGGGTTTATAAGGGTACTGCCTGGCGGCAGCCAGGAGTAATTATAATTCCCTCACTGCAGCGTGCCCAATAGCCAGCACACATCCAAGTGACCCGTCTGGCGACTAATTATCCTAGGTGCAGTTCCCTGACTGACCTGAGGGTAAGGGGGGGCGCCAGAGAGCTGCAAGTTCCTAAGTGGAAGTGGGATAGTTATAAATCCCTGCAGTTTACTGGGTCGGACGGCAGCAGCCGTCGTGTGTGTGCACGTTCCATCACATGTGGTGGCAGCGGTGGGATCACAAGCCGTGACCCCCGGGCTACCGTGTGGCGGACTGTGTGCCCGTTCATCACAATAACAAAATCCATGTATGCAGAAATTCTGAAATCTTCGAAAGCTTTATTGATAAGCTTGATTTAAGTAATGCTGAGAAAAATCAATTATTTAAATTGTGGCTTCCTGCAACCTTTTCCAGACGCTTAACATTGAAGTTGACTTGTGATAACTTACATGGAGATCTAGATGATAAAGACAGATTGAAAATTCTGATTTTCTGTGCATTAAATGAAAATTGTCCAGATATTGAGATTCTTCAAAATTAAGGATTGGTCGGAAAGAATGTACTTTTACATTCATGTCCATATTTGAAAGGTTGTACAAAACTCTAATTACCAATGTAAAAACACAATCAATGATAAAGTATTTTGTGGACAAATTTGGATTCCTAAATTCTGTATCTCGTGTTATTGCGTCACAAAAAGATACTCTATTTGAATGTGCGCAATTCCTTGATTTTGCTAGAAAACATGAGAATCGTGATAGGAAAATAAATCAAACAGAGTAAGATCTTTTCAAAAGCCAGTGTCAAAATCTCCTAAAGTGAGTCATCCCCGGAATCAAATCTATGACATACGGAGGAAATTACATATTTGCTATAAACCCTATAAAAAAATCCAAGAGTCCACTTTGCAAAAAGAGTTAATAATTCAAAGTTCAGACCGCTCTGTAAAGAGACAAATGGCGGACATTGAAAGACAGGAACAGATGATTCTTCAAAGAGACATAGTTGAGTCTTCAGTTTACAGCTCATTATCGGAGCTGCTCAAACAATCATTAAAAAAAGGAATGATTAACAGAGTTTTCCAGGACATCTTTGACAAAGAAATAAGATTTGGTTTAGGAATTTACTGAAAATGAAATTATATGTTGTGTAAAAGTATTATACAATATATTATTCAGTTATTTGTAATTATTTTATAAATATAATTCTGTAGTTCACAGCTTTTGTAGATATATATATATTCATACAGTATACAGTATATAGTATACTTGTATAAATAGAAATTGTATAACTGTATATCTATATCTATAGTGATATAATTAAAATAAACTACAGAAAATATTTAGAATTACATTGAATCCAATACATATATATGTATAAGACATTGCAATTGTTTTGTTTTTGTATATGATATTAACCTTATCTCTTATTGTTCCTTAGAATATTCACTTCAAAGTAGGATTTAATCGGGAAAAACTCTCTTACATGGATTTATTCTTTTATTTACACAGGAATTTGTAATAACTGCATGTTTTTATATATTTAACACTTAAAAGGAAATAATATATAACTAACTGAATCTAAATTTAATTTTTGTGTGTTGCTAACATTTTGAAGTTATTTATTTGCATGGCAATATGTTCTTACTGCATGACAGTCACACATGTGACATTTAAACTGTTCTAATAATAAGGCTGCCATATACCCCTATTTCAGTGGTTGTAACTTAAAGCTCTTATAGCTTCAGTGAGCTCAGCCTTTGCAAGTCAAAGAATTTTTCTTTAGGCCTCTTAAGTTACAGGGTTCAATTTCAGTTGCAAACCTTGCACCAAATATAGAAACAGCTCATAACCAAATTTTCTTATGAGTACTTTTATCTATAGAATGGTTCACAAAGTTTATGTTATGTGTATTTGGGGAATATTCAAAGAAATATTAAAATATTAAATTTAGTAGTTTACAATGCGCATTGATAATTAGGATGTATTCCTACCTTTTTGTATGAGGAACTTGTGGTGTGAACTTATCCGTGTCACAGTCTGAGTGACAGATGACAGATGCGTGTATGAGCAGCTGCTAAGAGAAAATGTACGTGTGATGTATGAAAGAAGTATCATAATTCATGGTATGCGAGAAAACAACAACTTGTTTTTATGAGAAATAATACAAATCAGTTAAATTATTAGAATATTAAGATACATAATGAAATATTATCTACTCAGCATATATTCCTTTAGTAATTATTGTTTTTTTAGTTAATAGTAGATAAGTGGAATCACACATCAAAATGGTTTATCAAGAAAATTTACATTTAGATTATTTTTTTTTTCCTTTTTCCCAAAAGATAATTTTATGATATTCAATGTTATTTTTAATGGTTACATAGATGGTACACATCTTCAGACAAATATATGGTATAAAGCTAAAACAGAAGTTACATAAATAATTCATAAAACAATTTTTTTTTTTCATTTTGGTTTTGATAAATCAATTATTTCATAAAATAATATTTTTTTTCCGGTATTAAGGGGGAAATGTGTTTTTGATCTTGAATACATCATCACATTTCATCAATACCTCTTCTTCACACATTTTAAAGACTACAATGGTATAACTACTAGAGATAATAACATTAAGTATTATAAAGAGTCATTTCTTTACACTAAGAAGGGGATTACATGCAAAGCTTCGTGATATGAAAATTTTGGTGACACAAGGTCATGACAAATATGAAATCATCCAGATAATGGAAATATTAAGGGTATGTGTTACTGAGAACATAACTATTCAGCATTTGTCATAAACATATAAAGGCCTTATTTTTATTTTTATTCTTATTTTTGTTTTTATTCTTATTTTTCATTTTTTAATTTTTATTCTTCCTTTATCTCTATTTTTGATTCTTAATTTTTATTTTTATCTCAATCAATCAAGAAACATCAATATTTAATAAAGTAATGTCTAGTATGAGAATATTGCTTCATTAAATATAGTGAAGATATCGGTTCATTAAAAGAAAATGTTCTAATTCTGAGTTAATGTCTGTCTGATAATAATTCTATGGATATTATTGATTGCTATGGTACGCTGTGATATTATAGGTTAGGAAAATTACCAGATTTGGTATAGAATAGGGAATGAAGACTTCAAACAAGATATTGGAATTACGTTAATAAAGACTTTTCATATTTCTAAATTCAAGTAAATTTAAAAAGTTGCAAGAAGAAAAACCCGAAGTTCCAGAAGGTAAAAAGGCTATATGATGTCTGAGTAATAATAGACTGTGTCAATTACAATTCATTTCATCACTGACAGCCACAACTGCTGTATTCACCACTGACAGCCACGATCGCGGTATTCACCGCTGACAGACACAACTGCAGTATTCATCACTGACAGCCACGATCGCAGTATCCACCACTGACAGACACAACTGCAGTATTCATCACTGACAGCCACGATCGCGGTATCCATCACTGACAGACACAATGGCAGAGGACGATGATCCTATGATGCTGATATGAACTGTGTTATCACGCTTTTATCACGTTCCAGTGGTTTCCTATCACCTATGAAGCTTCAATGAAAGCTGGTGAACAATAAGTTGTCAGGAAACTACATCCCTGACATGAGTCCTGTGCATTAGGACTAAGGACTGGTTATGGTGCTATCTTTAGCAAGGAAGAGTCATTTTAACCCTTGCTTTGCTGACCAAAGACGTCACACCTGTTCCAAGACCAGTGCGGATGGCATGGAGGATTCCAGAAATATCCAAGGCGAGCCAATGTAAGTCCAGGTCTTTAAAGGTGACACTGCTCAGATATTAAAGCTTCATTTCATCAATGGACTTTGTTTTCTTATCAACATTTGAATTTATGGACTTTGATGGACACATGACACACGGATCTACAATATCTACATGTTATTTCGAAGGAATTATCGTATAAAGACTGTGTTTTAAAAGAATCAAGAACAAGACGTCAACATGAAGACCAGAAGACATCAGATGATGATGACTGGACCCGAGATGCTTCGATTTAGGTTTAGGAAAGTTTAATATATATATTTTATATGAATATTGGTCACGGCTTACCATAACATGAATTCACATAATTATGTTATTGAGTGCATATAACAATAATCTGATATTATTATTATTATTGAAATTAAATTATTTTGCCAAAAAAGAAGAAAAGAAGAAAGAAGATCTGATTATCCTAAAGATGAACTTCTCTACTTTGAGGGATCCAATTAATGTCTGTCACCCTCAAAAGGGGAATTGTTAAATATTAATTATTGGTTATGGATTTATTCTTTATACACTCAATTCTGTACCAAGCACGTTAACGATCGCTGACATTACAGATGCTATTTCTGTATGGTAAAGTGTCATCTCCATATACAGAGACCACGTGATCTAAGGGACTTTTATATAATGGTTACATGAAGGGAGGGCTCTCTTGCTCGCTCACTCTCTCCACAGACACTTTACTCAGACACTATGATGATGGGACAAGGACTATGATGAATGAACAGCCAGCTGCCATGTAACCACGTGTTGCTTCTCTGAGACGTTCCTGACAGAGACAGAATGTCATTCTTACCATTCAGGACATCAAGGAAAGATGTGTACAAGCTTTGCTATGGACAAATGGACAATCTCTACGTAACTATTTCACTCATTTTATGTTTTCCTGTAATGATGTTTTTTGGTAAACAGTCCAATAAACCACTATAATTTTTTATAAGAAACGTGACATTTCCTTTAGAAGTATCGCATCTGGTAACAAGTCCTGGAAAAATATATGAAATTAAGCATTTTTAACACTTTCTTATTCAGAATCCTACCAGCCGCTGTCCTCCGGAGGAGGAGGGGATCTGGGACTCTTCACCTGGGTATGATGGACTCTCCCTTATTCAGAATACTACCAGCCGCTGTCCCCCGGAGGAGGGGATCTGGGACTCTTCACCTGGGTGAGATGGACTCTCCCTTTCTTATTCAGAATCCTAACAGCCGCTGTCCCCCGGAGGAGGGGATCTGGGACTCTTCACCTGGGTGAGATGGACTCTCCCTTTCTTATTCAGAATCCTAACAGCCGCTGTCCCCCGGAGGAGGGGATCTGGGACTCTTCACCTGGGTGAGATGGACTCTCCCTTTCTTATTCAGAATCCTAGCAGCCGCTGTCCTCCGGAGAAGAGGATCTGGGACTCTTCACCTGGGTGAGATGGACTCTCCCTTTCTTATTCAGAATCCTACCAGCCGCTGTCCTCCGGAGGAGGAGGGGATCTGGGACTCTTCACCTGGGTATGATGGACTCTCCCTTATTCAGAATCCTAGCAGCCGCTGTCCTCCGGAGGAGGGGATCTGGAACTCTTCACCTGGGTGAGATGGACTCTCCCTTTCTTATTCAGAATCCTAGCAGCCGCTGTCCTCCGGAGGAGGGGATCTGGGAACTCTTCACCTGGGTGAGATGGACTCTCCCTTTCTTATTCAGAATCCTATCAGCCGCTGTCCTCCGGGGAGGGGATCTGGGACTCTTCACCTGGGTGAGATGGACTCTCCCTTATTCAGAATCCTACCAGCCGCTGTCCTCCAGAGGAGAGGATCTGGGACTCTTCACCTGGGTGAGATGGACTCTCCCTTTCTTATTCAGAATCCTAGCAGCCAATGACCCCGGAGGAGGAGGGGATCTGGGACTCTTCACCTGGGTGAGATGGACTCTCCCTTTCTTATTCAGAATCCTAGCAGCCGCTGTCCTCCGGAGGAGGAGGGGATCTGGGACTCTTCACCTGGGTGAGATGGACTCTCTCTTTCTTATTCAGAATCCTAGCAGCCGCTGTCCTCCGGAGGAGGGGATCTGGAACTCTTCACCTGGGTGAGATGGACTCTGCCTTTCTTATTCCGAATCCTACCAGCCGCTGTCCTCTGGATGAGGGGATCTGGGACTCTTCACCTGGGTGAGATGGACTCTCCCTTATTCAGAATCCTACCAGCCGCTGTCCTCCGGAGGAGAGGATCTGGAACTCTTCACCTGGGTGAGATGGACTCTCCCTTATTCAGAATCCTACCAGCCGCTGTCCTTCGGAGAGGATCTGGGACTCTTCACCTGGGTGAGATGGACTCTCCCTTTCTTATTCAGAGTCCTACCAGCCGCTGTCCTCCGGAGGAGGGGATCTGGGACTCTTCACCTGGGTATGATGGACTCTCCCTTATTCAGAATCCTAGCAGCTGCTGTCCTCTGGAGGAGGGTATCTGGAACTCTTCACCTGGGTGAGATGGACTTTCCCTTTCTTATTCAGAATCCTAGCAGCCGCTGTTCTCCGGAGGAGGGGATCTGGGACTCTTCACCTGGGTGAGATGGACTTTCCCTTATTCAGAATCCTAGCAGCCGCTGTCCTCCGGAGGAGGGGATCTGGGACTCTTCACCTGGGTGAGATGGACTCTCCCTTTCTTATTCAGAATCCTACCAGCCGCTGTCCTCCGGAGGAGGGGATCTGGAACTCTTCACCTGGGTGAGATGGACTCTCTCTTTCTTATTCAGAATCCTAGCAGCCGCTGTCCTCCGGAGGAGGGGATCTGGGACTCTTCACCTGGGTGAGATGGACTCTCCCTTTCTTATTCAGAATCCTACCAGCCGCTGTCCTCCGGAGGAGAGGATCTGGGACTCTTCACCTGGGTGAGATGGACTCTTTCTTTCTTATTCAGAATCCTAGCAGCCGCTATCCTCCGGAGGAGGGGATCTAGAACTCTTCACCTGGGTGAGATTGACTCTCCCTTTCTTATTCAGAATCCTAGCAGCCGCTGTCCTCCGGAGGAGGGGATCTGGGACTCTTCACCTGGGTGAGATGGACTCTCCCTGTCTTATTCAGAATCCTAGCAGCCGCTGTCCTCCGGAGGAGGGGATCAGGGACTCTTCACCTGGGTGAGATTGACTCTCCCTTTCTTATTCAGAATCCTAGCAGCCGCTGTCCTCCTCCGGAGGGGATCTGGAACTCTTCACCTGGGTCAGATTGACTCTCCCTTTCTTATTCAGAATCCTAGCAGCCGCTGTCCTCCGGAGGAGGGGATCTGGAACTCTTCACCTGGGTGAGATGGACTCTCTCTTTCTTATTCAGAATCCTAGCAGCCGCTGTCCTCCGGAGGAGGGGATCTGGAACTCTTCACCTGGGTGAGATGGACTCTCCCTTTCTTATTCAGAATCCTAGCAGCCCTTGTCCTCCGGAGGAGGAGGGATCTGGAACTCTTCACCTGGGTGAGATGGACTCTCCCTTTCTTATTCAGAATCCTAGCAGCCGCTGTCCTCCGGAGGAGGAGGGGATCTGGAACTCTTCACCTGGGTGAGATGGACTCTCTCTTTCTTATTCAGAAACCTAGCAGCCGCTGTCCTCCGGAGGAGGGGATCTGGAACTCTTCACCTGGGTGAGATGGACTCTCCCTTTCTTATTCAGAATCCTAGCAGCCGCTGTCCTCTGGAGGAGGGGATCTGGAACTCTTCACCTGGGTGAGATGGACTCTCTCTTTCTTATTCAGAATCCTAGCAGCCGCTGTCCTCCGGAGGAGGGGATCAGGGACTCTTCACCTGGGTGAGATTGACTCTCCCTTTCTTATTCTGAATCCTAGCAGCCGCTGTCCTCTGGAGGAGGGGATCTGGAACTCTTCACCTGGGTGAGATGGACTCTCCCTTTCTTATTCAGAATCCTACCAGCCGCTGTCCTCCGGAGGAGGGGATCTGGGACTCTTCACCTGGGTGAGATGGACTCTCCCTTTCTTATTCAGAATCATACCAGCCGCTGTCCTCCGGAGGAGGGATCTGGGACTCTTCACCTGGGTGAGATGGACTCTCCCTTTATATCCGGACTCGATGCTTCAGATAGGCGGGTTGCTTCCCTCTCCGTCCCTGCTGTTTCCCGGAAATGTTTCAGCAGTGTGACCGGTGTATCCGTGAGGTCCTCTCTGCTATCTGGCTAATAATTCCTGGTACGGTCCTTCCCACTTGGCCGGTGCCAGTGTTTTTTCTCTATTACCTTCACTAGTGTCCCATCAGCGGGTTTCACTGTTTCAGGTACGGACAGTGGGTCTCCTGGAATAGAATTAGGAGTAGAAATTTCTTTATGGTAGAACATTTTTGCCATATATTCTGCTAGTTTATAATCTATTTTGTCATCTACCATCTTACATGGTTGTATCTGCGGGAGCAGGAAAGGCCTTCTATAGAAGCAGTCGCTGGAGTCGGGGTACATGCAGGCCCAGAACCACTCATGGAAGGCAATAAAGCCGCTTTTTACCTGTTTCCTGCATGGTCGTTCTCAGTTTACTCTTCAGATTTCCGTTGTGCCTCTCTACCAACCCAGCTGATTGGGGATGATGGGCGCAATGATTTCTTAATTCGATAGTGTCTTGGCCAATAATGATATCACTTGATTTACTAAGTGTGGGCCATTGTCCCTGTGTATCTTCTCTGGGATACCAAAGCTAGGTGTTATTTCTTTTAAAAGAGCCTTTGCTACTGTCATAGCATCAGGGTGTGCAGATGGAAATACTTCCACCCATTTACTGAATGCATACCACACAGTATTTCTTCCTTTCACATTTATTAAGTTTGATAAAAATCCATATAAATGTGTTGAAAGGGATACTGTGGTGTGGGAATTTACCTCTTTTTGGTCTTATATTGCCTTGAGGAATGTTTTTAGCAGACTAAACATGTAGAACAAAATTTTTTCGAGTAGTTATTAAAGCCGTAGGCTGTAAATACCGTATATACTTGAGTATAAGCCGACCCCCCCCCCTAATTTTGCCACAAAAAACTGGGAAAACTTATTATTGACTCGAGTATAAGCCTAGGGTGAGAAATGTAGCAGCTACTGGGTAAATTACAAAAATAAAAATAGACACCAATAAAAGTAAAATTAATTGAGACATCAGTAGGTTAAATGTTTTTGAATATCCATATTGAATCATGAGCCATTTGTAATGCTCCATACATTCATGGTGGCCCCATAAGATGCTCCATACAAAATACACCCCATATAATGCTGCACAAAGGTTAATAATGGCCCCATAAGATGCTCCGTATATTATGCCCCCATAAGATGCTCCATAGATTATGCCCCATAAGATGCTCCATAGATTATGCCCCATAAGATGCTCCGTATATTACGCCCCATAATATGCTCCGTATATTACGCCCCATAAGATGCTCCGTAGATTATCCCCCATAAGATGCTCCGTATATTATTCCCCCATAAGATGCTCCATAGATTATGCACCATAAGATGCTCCAAAGATTACGCCCCATAATATGCTCCGTTTATTACGCCCCATAAGATGCTCCGTATATTACGCCCCATAAGATGCTCCGTATATTTCACCCCATAAGATGCTCCATATATTACGCCCCATAAGATGCTCCGTATATTACGCCCCATAAGATGCCCCGTATATTTCGCCCCATAAGATGCTCCATAGATTACACCCCCATAAGATGCTCCGTATATTACGCCCCATAAGATGCTCCGTATATTACGCCCCATAAGATGCCCCGTATATTTCGCCCCATAAGATGCTCCATAGATTACACCCCCATAAGATGCTCCGTATATTACGCCCCCATAAGATGCTCCGTATATTACGCCCCATAAGATGCTCCGTATATTACGCCCCATATGATGCTTTGTATATTACGCCCCATAAGATGCTCCTTAGATTATGCCCCCATAAGATGCTCCGTATATTACGCCCCCATAAGATGCTCCGTATATTACGCCCCATATGATGCTCCGTATATTACGCCCCCATATGATGCTCCGTAAATTACGCCCCCATATGATGCTCCGTATATTACGCCCCATAAGATGCTCCTTAGATTATGCCCCCATAAGATGCTGTTATGTTACGGTAGCTGAGGAGTGCAGGTAAAAAAGGAAATACACCAGAGCAGTTGGAATCTATGAGATTGCAGTACCCTGACTAACCACCGCAACTAGAGGCAGCCGTGGAGCGTTCCTACGTTGGTCCTAGACGCCTCGTCACAGCCTGAGAAACTAACTACACCTAAAGATAGAAATAGGAAAGCTATCTGCCCCGGAGCAGAACCCCAAAGATAATAGAAAGCCCCCAAACATGTAATGGCGGTTAGACAAGAGGAAATACTGACACAGAAAGAAAATAGTATGAGCAAACGCTGGGGCCCAAACTATCTAAATAGAAAAGGATAGGAAGGGTACTTACTGCAATCTCAGAAAACCCTGAAAAAACACCAACTCTACTAATTTCAAAATCACCTGAGATCACACGACCTCTACCACCTAAATTAGTTCTCTGGTGTAACAAAAACAAAACAGCAGCCACTGAAAAAAAAACTGGAAAAAGCAAAAGTACAAAACACAGTGGCTGGACTAAACTGAGAGGGCAAAAGCCCCCGGAGGGGACCCTGAAGGCCCCCACAGAAGTGCAGGACAAAATGCAAAAATATAGCAAAAACACAAAATAAGAAATTGTCTTATCTGATAGCAGGAGATGCAGACACGACACAGCAGGCTACAAGGGAAACTGGAAAGAAGGATTCAGACCAGAACAATTGATCACCGGCAACCCTGATGGGAAAATGACTCCCTTATATAAGACCAATCAGTAACACCTGATTCCCAGTCCTCACAATCCTCACTAGTACCGCTTGTAACCACCAGAGGGAGCCTCTGCTCAGAACTCATCTCAAACCCATTCACAACAGTACCCCCCCCTTGAGGAGGGGTCACCGAACCCTCATTTGAGCAACCAGGTCGGTCAGGATGAGTTCTATGATACGCACGGATAAGTCTCCTAGCATGGATGTCCGAAGCAAACACCCAAGAATTGTCTTCCTGACCATAACCTCTCCATTTAACCAAATACTGGAGTCTTCGTCTAGAAAAACGAGAATCCAATATTTTCTCAACCACATACTCCAGATTGCCCTCAACCAAAACAGGGTCAGGAGGCACAGCAGCAGGAACCACTGGCTCAACAAACCTCTTCAACAAGGACTTGTGGAACACGTTATGGATCTTAAATGTCCCTGGAAGAAGCAAACGAAAAGAAACAGGATTAATAATCTCCATGATCTTATAAGGTCCAATGAACCTAGGCTTAAATTTAGGAGATGCTACTCTCATAGGAATATTCTTTGAGGACAACCAGACCAAGTCCCCCACTTTAAACCGAGGACCATCAGTCCTATGCCGGTTAGCAAACCGCTGGGCCTTCTCCTGAGAGAGGGACAACCTCTCCACTACCTGGTCCCAAATCTGCTGCATACGCTCAACAACAGAGTCAACACCTGGACAGACAGAAGCCTCCGTCTGTCCTGAAGAAAATCGAGGGTGAAACCCAGAATTACAGAAAAACGGAGACATCAAAGTGGCAGAGCTAGCCCTATTATTAAGAGCAAACTCAGCCAAAGGCAAAAAAGAGACCCAGTCATCCTGATCAGCAGACACAAAGCATCTTAGATAAGTCTCCAATGTCTGGTTTGTTCTCTCAGTTTGACCATTGGTCTGAGGATGAAATGCCGAGGAGAAAGACAATTGAACATCCAGTTTAGAACAAAAAGTCCTCCAAAATCTGGAAACAAACTGGACTCCTCTGTCAGACACAATGTTCTCAGGAATGCCGTGTAAACGAACCACGTGCTGAAGGAACAACGGCACCAATTCAGAGGAGGAAGGCAACTTAGGTAATGGCACAAGATGTATCATTTTGGAAAACCTATCACAAATTACCCAGATGGTGGTCATTCTCTGAGAAACAGGAAGATCGGAAATGAAATCCATAGAGATATGGGTCCATGGTCTCTTGGGCACAGGCAATGGCATCAACAAACCACTAGAGCGAGAGCAAGGCTTGGAGCGAGAGCAAGTCCCGCAGGACTGCACAAATTCCCTGACATCGCGAGACAAGGTAGGCCACCAAAAGGACCGACTAACCAAGTCTCTGGTACCAAAAATTCCGGGATGCCCAGCCAATGCGGAACAATGAATCTCAGACATCACACTCTTTTTACATTGGTCCGGGACAAACAATTTTCCAACAGGGCAGCGCTCGGGCCTATCCTCCTGACACCCCTCCAGAGCAAGTCTCAAATTGGGCGAGATGGCGGAAAGAACTACACCCTCCTTCAAAATAACAGAGGGATCAGATAGCTCAGGAGAGTCCGCAAGGAAACTCCTCGAGAGGGCATCCGCCTTAACATTCTTAGTGCCAGGAAGAAAGGAAACCACAAAATTAAAACGTGTGAAAAACAAGGCCCACCTGGCCTGTCTAGGATTGAGTCGCTTGGCAGATTCCAGATAGACCAGATTCTTATGGTCCGTAAGGACCACCACCTGATGTTTGGCTCCCTCCAGCCAATGTCTCCACTCTTCAAAAGCCCACTTCATGGCCAATAACTCCCGATTACCCACGTCATAATTACGTTCAGTAGGAGAAAATTTTCGAGAGAAAAAGGCACAAGGGTTACTTTTAGAGGTCTCTGGATCTTTTTGGGACAAAACGGCACCTGCCCCAATTTCAGAGGCATCAACCTCCACCTGAAATGGCAGAGAAACATCAGGCTGCCGTAGAACAGGAGCAGAAGTGAATCTCTGCTTAAGTTCCTGAAACGCAGAGACTGCCTCAGGAGGCCAATTCACCACATCAGAACCCTTTCTGGTCAAATCAGTTAATGGTTTAACAATAACCGAGAAATTACCAATAAATTTACGATAAAAATTGGCAAAACCCAAAAATCTCTGAAGAGCCTTTAATGAAGTAGGTTGGACCCAATCACAGATGGCCTGAACCTTGACCGGGTCCATTTCAATAACAGATGGGGAAAAAATGAATCCCAGAAATGAAATCTTCTGTACGCCAAAAAGACACTTTGATCCCTTCACATACAGAGCATTCTCTCTCAAAATCTGGAATACAGTTCGAACATGTTTCACATGAGAGTCCCAGTCATTAGAAAAAATCAAGATATCATCCAAATAAACAATCAGAAACTTGTCCACAAAATCCCTGAAAATGTCATTCATGAAGGACTGGAAGACGGAAGGAGCATTAGTGAGCCCAAAGGGCATCACAAGGTACTCAAAATGCCCTTCAGGGGTGTTAAATGCCGTCTTCCATTCATCCCCGTGCTTAATGCGAATAAGGTTATACGCCCCCCTGAGGTCAAGCTTGGTAAACCAAGTAGCGTTTTTCACCCTGGAAAACAGGTCAGAAATCAAGGGTAACGGGTATTGATATTTCACAGTAATATTGTTCAAGAGACGATAATCAATACACGGCCTTAATGAACCATCTTTTTTGGCCACAAAGAAAAAACCGGCACCTAAGGGTGAAGAGGATGGTCTGATATGACC
The DNA here is from genome assembly GCA_033576555.1 of Oophaga sylvatica. Lineage (NCBI taxonomy): Eukaryota > Metazoa > Chordata > Amphibia > Anura > Dendrobatidae > Oophaga > Oophaga sylvatica. The sequence goes on from JARQOD010004947.1 coordinate 21,605, forward strand.
CTTCTCCAATGATTCCTTGATATAAGACCGCATAGCGTCATGTTCAGGTACAGACAAGTTAAAAAGGCGACCTTTAGGGAATTTACTACCTGGCACTAATTCAATAGCGCAGTCATAGCTCCTATGGGGAGGTAAGGATGCAGATTTACTTTCGCTAAACACATCAGAAAAATCAAACAAAAAGTCAGGACCATCCTGAGCCTGGGGGGAGGCAGAAAAAACAGGAGTGTTGGTATTAACACATTGGCAGCCCCAACTGGATACAGACACAGATTTCCAATCCAAAACAGGATTATGAGACTGTAACCAAGGGAAACCCAGCACGATAATGTCATGTAGATTATATAGAACCAAAAATTTGCAGCACTCCTGGTGATCAGGTTCAACCCTCATTATCACCTGAGTAGAAAACTGGGGTTTATTCTCAGCCAAAGGGGTAGAATCGATCCCCAGTAAAGGAATAGACTTCTGTAGGGGTATCAAGGGAAACCCACAACGTTTAGCAAAATCATAATCCATCAGGTTAATAGCTGCTCCAGAATCAACGAAAGCCTGAGCAGAAAATGAGGACAGAGAGCATATCAGAGTGACAGTTAATAAAAACTTAGTCTGAACACTACCCAAGACAACTGAGCGTGCAAAACGTCTTCCCCGCTTAGGGCAGACTGAAATAGCATGAGAGGCATCACCACAGTAGAAACATAACCCATTGCGCTTTCGAAACTCATGACGCTGTGCCCCAGACACCACTCTATCACACTGCATGGGTTCAGAAGCTGGTTCACAAGGCAACACCATTCCACGCATACTTCTCCGCTCACGCAAACGTCTGTCAATCTGAATCGCTAATGACATAGAATCATTGAGACCAGAGGGGACAGGGAATCCCACCATAACATCCTTTACATTATCCGACAGACCCTTCCGGAAAAGGGCCGCCAAAGCGTCGTCATTCCATTTGGTCAGGACTGCCCACCTACGGAATCTCTGACAGTATAACTCAGCGTCATCAAGCCCCTGATTTAATGCCAACAAGGCTTTTTCAGCTTGATCAGTGACATTAGGCTCATCGTACAATAACCCCAAAGCCTGAAAAAATGCATCAACATCACTCAAAACAGGATCCCCAGGTATCAGGGAAAAAGCCCAATCCTGAGGATCGCCGCGCAGGAGAGAGATGACAATTTGAACCTGCTGCGCTGCGTTTCCTGAGGACTTAGGTTTTAAGGCAAGAAACAATTTACAATTATTTTTGAAATTCTGAAACTTAGCTCGATCCCCTAAAAACAAATCTGGCATGGGAATCCTAGGTTCCACAACAGGCAACCTAGCAAGATATGCAGCAATACTCTGAACCTCAGTGGCAAGCTGATCCACACGGCCAGACAACTGTGCAAACTCCATTGGGAGAAAAGATCCTCCCCAGCACCCAGAGATACAGAGGAAAAAAAAAAAAAAATGCAACAAACAGAAAAATATCTCTGACAACTTTTCTTCCTTCAAAACATTCTTTCCCTTCTGTGAGTACCATACAACTTTTAGGGCCGGTGATACTGTTATGTTACGGTAGCTGAGGAGTGCAGGTAAAAAAGGAAATACACCAGAGCAGTTGGAATCTATGAGATTGCAGTACCCTGACTAACCACCGCAACTAGAGGCAGCCGTGGAGCGTTCCTACGTTGGTCCTAGACGCCTCGTCACAGCCTGAGAAACTAACTACACCTAAAGATAGAAATAGGAAAGCTATCTGCCCCGGAGCAGAACCCCAAAGATAATAGAAAGCCCCCAAACATGTAATGGCGGTTAGACAAGAGGAAATACTGACACAGAAAGAAAATAGTATGAGCAAACGCTGGGGCCCAAACTAACTAAATAGAAAAGGATAGGAAGGGTACTTACTGCAATCTCAGAAAACCCTGAAAAAACACCAACTCTACTAATTTCAAAATCACCTGAGATCACACGACCTCTACCACCTAAATTAGTTCTCTGGTGTAACAAAAACAAAACAGCAGCCACTAAAAAAAAACTGGAAAAAGCAAAAGTACAAAACACAGTGGCTGGACTAAACTGAGAGGGCAAAAGCCCCCGGAGGGGACCCTGAAGGCCCCCACAGAAGTGCAGGACAAAATGCAAAAATATAGCAAAAACACAAAATAAGAAATTGTCTTATCTGGTAGCAGGAGATGCAGACACGACACAGCAGGCTACAAGGGAAACTGGAAAGAAGGATTCAGACCAGAACAATTGATCACCGGCAACCCTGATGGGAAAATGACTCCCTTATATAAGACCAATCAGTAACACCTGATTCCCAGTCCTCACAATCCTCACTAGTACCGCTTGTAACCACCAGAGGGAGCCTCTGCTCAGAACTCATCTCAAACCCATTCACAACAGATGCTCCGTATATTACGCCCCCATATGATGCTCCGTATATTACGCCCATAAGATGCTCCTTAGATTATGCCCCCATAAGATGCTCCGTATATTACGCCCCATATGATGCTCCGTATATTACGCCCCCATATGATGCTCCGTAAATTACACCCCCATATGATGCTCCGTATATTACACCCCATAAGATGCTCCTTAGATTATGCCCCCATAAGATGCTTCGTATATTACGCCCCATAAGATGCTCCTTAGATTATGCTCCGTATATTACGCCTCATAAGATGCTCTGTATATTACGCCCCCATATGATGCTCCGTATATTACGCCCCATAAGATGCTCCTTAGATTATGCTCCGTATATTACGCCTCATAAGATGCTCTGTATATTACGCCCCCATATGATGCTCCGTATATTACGCCCCATAAGATGCTCCTTAGATTATGCCCCCATAAGATGCTCCGTTGTGATGAAAACGTGCACACGGTCCGCCACACGGTAGCCCGGGGTATCACGGCTTGTGATCCCTCCGTGCCGCAAATGTGACGAAAACGCGCACACACACGACGGCTGCTGCCGTCCGACCCAGTAAACTGCAGGGATTTATAATTATCCCACTTCCCCTTTGGAACTTGCAGCTCTCTGGCGCCCCCTTACCCTCAGGTCAGTCAGGGAACTGCACCTAGGATAATTAGTCGCCAGACGGGTCACTTGGATGTGTGCTGGCTATTGGGCACGCTGCAGTGAGGGAATTATAATTACTCCGGGCCGCAGCCAGGCAATACACTTATAAAACCCGCTCCGTCACTGCCAACGCCACCCCATAGGTCAACACTTTACACCCCTTCTTTTAGCTGCCACCAGCTACGATTTACTTAATGAACAATTTATCAAGAGGGTCCGTAGCAACCCCTAAACAGTAGCGTAGTACTTCAGGCACGTGCAAATTCGTTTAGAGAGCAGGAGAAACAAACCAGTAAATTATATATCTTTACTCCAAAAAGGTTTGACAGTGTTTATAGTTAAAAAAAAATGTAACAAGCTGAGGCAATACAGTTATGTACAATGCAATTAAAAAATAAACGGCATTAAGAGTGAAAGACTTACATGTTAGTTACATAGGCATAGGCAAGACAGGCCGGGGGAGGAGCCACACGTCATAGTTCATTTGCAGATCTCTTAGTCAAGTCATCACACCTTCGAATGACCAGGGGGGCTTAACTGCAAGACTTATACCTGTGGGCTGCTGACCTCACAAAAGGGGATGGTTTTTCTGGCCACCTCCCAGGGATAGAAGTATGGTTTGAAGCTCTGGAAAGTCATAAGGACCATAACTCAGCGGGGAACTCTAGCAGAATTATGGCAGACCTATCAATGATCTTACTTTGAAATGACGGTTCAAATGACCCCAAACTTGGGTGAAATAGCTCATGGGGCATCCGAGAATTCCATTTCTCGGGTTCTGTTGGAGTTACGGGTTCACCAGTACCACGGGAACGATGCCTGTCGGCGCATGTTTAAAATCAGTGACTTTCGTGTTTCTGACGCAACTTCCCACCGTGTTATCACCAAAAAGAATGAATTCTCCAAAATGGCTGCTATAGGAGGAAAAGCACATGTCTGCAGAGTTTTGAGACAAAGACATTCCTGAGGTGAGGTGTTGATGAGAAGAGTGAGAGAGGGAGGGGGGGAACTTTGCTCTGTGGGCTGTCAGCAGCAAAAAAAAGATGAAGACTGTAGTTCTAGCACAGCACAAGACATGGAGCTTCCAGTATCCTCACATCCGTATATTACGCCCCCATAAGATGCTCCGTATATTACGCCCCATATGATGCTCCGTATACACTGTGTTCCAAAATATTATGCAAAAATTGTTTAGGAGTGATAAGGTAAGAATTTTTTTGTCAGTGAAACTCATTGATGGTGATGTGTGTCAGGGCTCTTTATATCACTGTAAGCAATTGCAGACACCTGTGCTAATTAGTTTGGCAGGTGTGTCCAATGAAAGGCAAGACTACTTAAGAAGGCTGTCCCACATTATTAAGCAGCCTACATTTCCTGCCAAAATGGGAAAGAAAAAGGATGTGTCGGCTGCTGAGAAGCAACAAATTGTGGAGTGTTTAGGTCAAGGCATGACTACAATCAACATTGCCAAGACCCTTCATCGTGATCATCGCACAATCAAGAAGTATGTAGCTGATTCACAGTACACACGTGTGCGTGCTGATAAGGGAAAATTGAGGACTCTTTCCTACAGGCAATTACGTCAGGGTAAAACAGCAGCGGCAAAAAAGCCTTGTCATAGCAGCAGACAAGTTTTTGAAGCTGCTGGTGCCTCCAACGTCCCCCGAACAGCAAGATGCAGGGTCCTTCAGAGGTTTGCAGTTGTGCGTAAGCCATCCTGTCGACCTCCTCTATCCACTGCACACAAGCAGAAACGGCTCCAGTGGGCCAAACAATGCATGAAGACTGACTTCAAAACTGTTTTGTTCACCGATGAGTGCCGTGCAACGCTCGATGGTCCAGATGGATGGAGTGGAGGATGGCTGGTTGATGGACACCCCATGCAAACACGGCTACGGCGCCAACAAGGAGGAGGTGGAGTAATGTTTTGGGCTGGAATCATGGGGAGAGAGATTGTCGGCCCCTTTAGGATCCCTGAAGGGGTAAAGATGAACTCCATAGTGTATGTTGAGTTTCTCAAACAGCACTTCCTGCCATGGTTCAAGAAGAAGAACCGTGCATTCCGCAGCAAGATCATTTTCATGCCTGATAATGCACCGTCTCATGCTGCACATAACACATCTGCATCTCTGTCTGCTATGGGCATAAAAGGGGACAAACTTATGGTGTGGCCCCCATGCTCCCCTGACCTCAACCCCATTGAGAACCTCTGGAGCATCATCAAAAGGAGTGTCTATGATGGCGGGAGGCAGTTCACATCTAAGCAACAGCTCTGGGAGGGGATTCTGTCCTCATGCAAAACAATTGAGCAGAAACCATCCAAAACCTGACAAATTCAATGGAGGAGAGAGTTCAGAAGCTCCTTTCCAACAAGGGGTCCTATGTGCAAATGGAACATCACCTAGAATAAAGTTTTGAGTTGAAAACTGTTTGATTTCAGTTTGTAAGAACCTGCTAATGCTTATAATTTCACAAATCACCATTTTTTTGTTCTTTATTAAAATGAAAAGGTTGAAAACTCTGCTGTGCAGAATAATTTGGAACATGCATTTTGAGTGCAGTTTGAGTGTTTTATTTTGTAAAAAATATCCTGTTCTCATAGGCAGTTTATACAAAAACCTTTCAATTGTACTCTAATAGCTATTTGACTGGAAAATTACAATGACTGCAATTCATATAGGTAATTTGGGAAATTCTGAGAAAATATTTTTGCATAATAATTTGGAACACAGTGTATTACACCCCATATGATGCTGCGAATAATAACAAAAATACTCACCTCTCGTTGCTCGGGGACAGGTGCCGGTTTCACCGCTGGCTCAGGGCCCCGGCACCTGAGATTCACCTGTCCTCGCTGCGCGCTGCTGTCTTCCGACTCCTCTGTCAGTGACTGCTCAGGCAGAGGGCGCGGTGCATACTAACGTCAGCGCGCCCTGTGACCTGAGCGTCACGGAGCGCAGCGGGGGACAGGTGAATATCACATATACTTACCCTCTCCTGGAATGTCTCTGCAGCCCCTGCTCTTCTCCCAAGGTCTCCGGCAGCTCTTCCTTCCTGCAGCGGTCACGTGGTACCGCTCATTAAAATCATGAATATGCGCATATTCATGACTTTAATGAGCGGTACCACGTGACTGCTGAACACATACCGCTTGGAAAAAGTATAATTTACTACTTTTTTGGGTTTTTTTTTACGGCTTTCACTGAAGGGATTAACTAGGCTTACACTTTTATATATGGGATTTTTTATGGATGCGGCGATACCAAACGTGTGTTAGTTTGTTTTTTTTACATAAAAATGTGTATTTTTTAGGGGAATTTTTTAAAAATATTTTTTAATATTTTTTTTAATTTAAAAAAAAATATATATTTTTTTTTACCTAGTCCCTTTATGGGACTTTCACTTTTTCCACTTTTGTTGCAGGTATAATGTATTGCAATGCTCCAGCATTGCAATACATTATACCAATGGAGAAAGCTGCTGTGACCATGTTGTGAGCATGGTATATATCCAAATGGATGTGCCGGTCAGTTTTTCTTATGTGTTCATTTACCTTCTGCCTGAGCACTCCACCTGCTGGTCACAGGCTTTTTAACCCCTTCACCCCCAAGGGTGGTTTGCACGTTAATGACCGGGCCAATTTTTACAATTCTGACCACTGTCTCTTTATGAGGTTATAACTCTGGAACGCTTCAACGGATCTTCGCGATTCTGAGATTGTTTTCTCGTGACATATTGTACTTCACGTTACTGGTAAAATTTCTTCAATATAACTTGTGTTTATTTTTGAAAAAAACACAAATATGGTGAAAATTTTGCAATTTTCAAACTTTGAATTTTTTTTCCCTTAAAACAGAGAAATATGTCACACAAAATAGTTAATAAATAACATTTCCCACATGTCTACTTTACATCAGCACAATTTTGGAACCCAAATTTTTTTTTGTTAGGAAATTATAAGGGTTAAAAGTTGACCAGTGATTTCTCATTTTTACAACAAAATTTACAAAGCCATGTTTTTAGGGACCACCTCACATTTGAAGTCACTTTGACGGGTCTATATAGCAGAAAATACCCAAAAGTGACACCATTCTAAAAACTGCACCCCTCAAGGTACTCAAAACCACATTCAAGAATTTTATTAACCCTTCAGGTGCTTCACAGGAGCTGAAGCAACTTGGAACGAAAAAATGAATATTTAACTTTTTAGCCACAAAAATGATCTTTTACAAACTTTTTTTATTTTCACAAGGGTAAAAGGAGAAAATGGACAGAAAAAGTTGTTGTGCAATTTCTCCTGAGTACGCCAATACCCCATATGTGGGGGAAAACCACTGTTTGGGCACACGGCAGAGCTCGTAAGGGAAGGAGCGCCGTTTGACTTTTTCAAACCAAAATTGGCTGGAATTGAGATTGGACGCCATGTCTCGTTTGAGAGCCCCTGATGTGCCCAAACAGTGGAAACCCCCCACAAGTGACACCATTTTGGAAACTAGACCCCCAAAGGAACTTATCTAGATCTGTTGTGAGCACTTTGAACCCCAAAGTGTTTCACAAAAGTTTATAATGCCTGGGTGTGAAAAAAAAAAAAAAACAATTTTCCACAAAAATGATTTTTTTAGTTCCAAATTTTTGATTTTTCCCAAGGAAATTGGACCCCAAAAGTTGTAGTCCAATTTGTCCTGAGTACGCTGATACCCCATATGTGGGGGGGGGGAACTGTTTGGGCGCACGGCAGGGCTTGGAAAGGAAGCAGTAACGTTTTGGAATGCAAACATTGATGGGGGTCATGTTCCGCTTGTAGTGCCCCAGATGAGCCTAAACAGTGGAAACCCCCACAATTGACCCCATTTTGGAAGCTAGACCCCTAAGGAACTTATCTAGATCTTTGGTGAGCACTTTGAACCCCAAGTGCTTCACACAAGTTTATAATGCCCAGGCATGAAAATAAAAAATCCTATTTTTTTCCCACTAGTCACTAATTTTTTATTTTCCCATAGGTAACAGGAGAAATTGGACCTCAAAAGTTGTTGTCCAATTTGTCCTGAGTACGCTGATACCCCATATGTGGGGGGTAATCAATGTTTAGGCGCATGGCAGAGCTCGGAAGGGAAGGAGCACCATTTGACTTTTTCCAACCAAAATTGGCTGGAATTGAGATTAGACGCCATGTTGCATTTGGAGAGTCCCTGATGTGCCTAAACAGTGGAAACCCCCACAAGTGACCCCATTTGGGAAACTAGACCCCCTAAGGAACTTATCTAGATCTTTGGTGAGCAATTTGAACCCCAAGTGCTTCACACAAGTTTATAACGTAGAGCCGTAAAATTAAAAAATCATATTTTTTCCACCAAATTGATCTTTTCACCCCAATTTTTATTTTCCCAAGGGTAACAAGACTCCAAAAGTTATTGTGCAATTTGTCCTGAGTACGCTGATACCCCATATGTGGGGTAAACCACTGTTTGGGTGCATGGCAGAGTTTGGAAGGGAAGGAGCGCCGTTTGACTTTTTCAACGCAGAATTGGCTGGATGCCATGTCGTGTTTGGAGAGCTCCTGATCTGCCTAAACAGTGGAAACCCCCCACAAATGACACCATTTTGGAAACTAGACCCATCAAGGAACTTATCTAGATGTGTGGTGAGCACTTTGAACCCCAAGTGCTTCACACAAGTTGTTAACGTACAGCCGTAAAATAAAAAATCTTTTTTTTTTTTTACAAAAATGATTTTTTTTGCCCCCAATATTTTATTTTCACAAGGGTAACAGGAGAAATTGGACCCCAAAAGTTGTTGTCCAATTTGTCCTGAGTACGCTGATACCCAATATGTGGGAGTAAACTACTGTATGGGCGCACGTCGGGGCTCGGAAGGGAAGTAGTGACGTTTTGGATTGCAGACTTTGATGGATTGGTCTGGGGGCGTCATGTCGCATTTGGAGAGCCCCTGATGCGCCTAAACAGTGGAAACCCCCCACAAGTGACCCCATTTTGGAAAATAGACCCCACAAGAAACTTATCTAGATGTGTGGTGAGCACTTTGAACCCCAAAGTGCTTCACAGAAGTTTATAACGTACAGCCGTAAAATAAAAAATCGTTTTTTTTTTTTTACAAAAATGATTTTTTTGCCCCCAATATCTTATTTTCACAAGGGTAACAGGAGAAATTGGACCCAAAAAGTTGTTTTCCAATTTGTCCTGAGTACGCTGATACCCAATATGTGGGAGTAAACTACTGTATGGGCGCACGTCGGGGCTCGGAAGGGAAGTAGTGACGTTTTGGATTGCAGACTTTGATGGATTGGTCTGGGGGCGTCATGTCGCATTTGGAGAGCCCCTGATGTGCCTAAACAGTGGAAACCCCCCACAAGTGACCCCATTTTGGAAAATAGACCCCACAAGGAACTTATCTAGATGTGTGGTGAGCACTTTGAAGCCCGAAGTGCTTCACAGAAGTTTATAACATACAGCCGTAAAAAGAAAAAAATCATTTTTTTTTTACAAAAATGATATTTTCGCCCCCAGTTTTTTATTTTCCCAAGGGTAACAGAAGTAATAGGACAAATTGCACAATAACTCTTGGGGTACAGAGTACGCTGATACCCCATATGTGGGGGTAAACTACTGTTTGGGCGCATGGCAGAGCTCAGAAGTGAAGGAGCACCGTTTGACTTTTTCAACGCAGAATTGGTGTAAGGTTCTTTGTCTCTGTTGACATGTTCCTTGAAACTCAGTTTTCCGTCGGCCATTTTGCTTTCTGTCTTTCTGCAGCTCTTGCCCTCAGTTAATATGGACTTTCCAGTTTTCATGTTCCCGCCCTGATTCTCTCCTCTTGCTTCTTAAGCAGCCTCAGCTGAACAATCAGTGCTCCTGAATCAAGCCTCAGTCAGTCTGTGACCTGACTCCTGGAAGCCTTGGACTTGTACTCCAGCTATTCCCTACTGAGGAACTTTGGAACACTTTTGGACTCTGGAAACCTGCTGTTTGGTGAATCCATGTTTGCAGAGGAATTACGGTACAGAGAAGAGATCCTGAACCTGCTTTGGAGATTTATTGTAGTGCTTGAAGTTACTCTGGCCTGCTGTGTCTCCTGTCGCTGTTCCTGCAAACTGTGTGAACTTTTCAGCATGCTTGTATGAAGTAATACAAGTCATTTCATATCAACCTGTGTCTCCTGTGTTTTCCTCTCACCCAAGCACAAGACGCTATAGGAACTGTACACTATACATGACAATTGGCTGGAATTGAGATCAGACGCCATGTCACATTTGGAGAGCCCCTGATGTGCCTAAACAGCAGAAACCCCCCAATTCTAACTCCAACCCTAACCCCAACACACCCCTAACCCTAGTCCCAACCCTAACCACAAACCTAACCCTAACACACCCTAACCCTAATCCCAACCCTAACTTTAGCCGCAACCCTAACCCTAATGGGAAAATGGAAATAAATACATTTTTTTAATTTTATTATTTTTCCCTTACTAAGGGGGTGATAAAGGGGGGTTTGATTTACTATTTATAGCGGGTTTTTGTGATTGGCAGCTGTCACGCGCTAAAAGACGCTTTTTATTGCAAAAAGTAGTTTTTTGCATCACCACATTTTGAGAGCTATAATTTTTGCATATTTTGGCCCACAGAGTCATGTGAGGTCTTATTTTTTGCGGGACGAGGTGACGTTTTTATTGGTACCATTTTTGAGCACGTGACATTTTTTGATCGCTTTTTATTTCGATTTTTGGGAGGTTAGAATGAACAAAAATCAGCAATTCATGAATTTCTTTTGGGGGAGGCGTTTATACCGTTCCGTGTGTGGTAAAATTGATAAAGCAGTTTTATTCTTCGGGTCAGTACGATTATGGCGATACCTCATTTATATCATTTTTTTATGTTTTGGCGCTTTTATAGAATAAAAGCAATTTTATATAAAAAATAATTATTTTTGCATCGCTTTATTCAGCGAGCTATAACTTTTTAATTTTTTCGCTGATGATGCTGTATGGTGGCTCGTTTTTTGCGGGACAAAGATGGCGTTTTCAGCGGTACCATGTTTATTTATAACCGTCTTTTTGATCGCGTGTTATTTCACTTTTTGTTCGGCGGTATGATGATAAAGCATTGATTTTTTGCTTAGTTTTTTTTTTTTTTTTAAGGGGTTCACTAAAGGGGTTAACTAGTGGGACAATTTTATAGGGGGAGTCGTAACGGACGCGGCGATACTAAATATGTGTACTTTTATTGTTTTGTTTTTTTTATTTACAGGAAGAAATTAATTTATTGGGGAATATTTTTTTTTTTTTTTTATGATTTTTTTTACCAATTTTTATTTTCATTTTTTTAACTTTTTTACTTTGTCTCAGGGTGGGACATCACAGTATTTTATCAGATCGCTGGTGTGACAGTGTGCACAGCACTCTGTCACACCAGCGATCGCTCTGGCAGTGCTGCAGGCTTCTCAGTGCCTGCTCTCAGCAGGCACTGAGGAAGCCGCCTCCCTGCAGGACCCCGGCGCCATCTTGGATCCGGGGACCTGGAGGGAGGACGGACCCTCGGAACAGCGCGACACATCGCGCTGCTCTGAGGGTCTCAGGGGAGCGCGCAGGGAGCCCCCTCCCTGCGCGATCCTCCCCTGTGCCCCCGGTACAGCGCGATCATGTTTGATCGCGGTGTGCCAGGGGTTAATGTTCCGGGAGCGGTTCGTGACCGCTCCTGACACATAGTGCTGGGTGTCAACTGTGATAATCAGCTGACACCCGGCGGCGATCAGCTGCGCTCCCCCCGGGAGCGCGTCCGATCGCACGGGACGTACTATCCCGTCCATGGTCATACGGGCCCAGGTACCATGGACGGGATAGTACGTCTGATGGCAGTAAGGGGTTAATTACACCAGGTTCATTACCCCTCCACAGAGATGTAGATTTCAGTCTGGAGAGAGGATTCATATGTTCCCATGCAGACAGACTTTTCTAAGTGAGGATTGGCATAGTTAGGACCTGGGATACGAGGAGCACCTTAACATGGCTATCAGGTACACATAAATTGGCCTTTTTATGCGCTAAGACTTCTCAATTTTTCATATTTCTAAGGCAGTGATGCAATTCATTTTTCATATCCCGTGTCTGCAAGCTATAGCACTACAGTGTGCTACCTTCTTTTCTTGCATGTTGTGAGCATGGTCATAGTGGCTTTCCGTAGCTAGATGACCCGGAGGTTGTCATGACAACTGCGGAGCTGAGCTCCTGCACTGATCGGGCAGAAGAGGCTGAAATTTCAGCCTCTTCTGCCCAATCGCTGCTGTGTTTGGTCAGTCAGATTGACTGACCAATCACAGCGCTGTGGGGGCGGGGACAGACTGCAAAGGTCCCCGCACCGCTTGCCGTGCCTGTCAGCTGTCATAGACAGCTGTCGGCACTGAACTACCACTGTTTACACGGTGACGGACTGCACGTCAGTGGACATTAAGGGGTTAAGGGAGCAATCGTGCGCCCTCCATACTGCACCTCACACTCCAGGCACTGGATTACATATATGACACCGGGAGTGTTACAGCTTATAAAACCATGAATAGAATCAGAATTTGCAGTTTGTACCGATGTGAAAGACTTAAGTGTATGAGAAGAAGAGATGCAGCAGCTGTGGCCACATTTCCCCTCTATGAGAGCCATGTAGAATTGTGAGAAGGTGTCACTGGTTCCCATACTAGGGGGTCATTTATCCGCCGGAGTCGGAGCCGCTCCTCTATGTATCTCGCTCTGTTATTCTGTAGGACATCGCAGAGTCTTCTATCCTGGTATAATAATGGCACATATTTCTTAATAATATCTGGATGGTGTGATACCGTGGAGAGAATTCTGTAAACTATATCACCACATTGTCTTCCTGAGAATTGTGAGAAGGTGTCACTGGTTCCCATACTAGGGGATCATTTATCCGCCGGAGCCGGAGCCGCTCGGCTATGTATCTCGCTCTGTTATTCTGTAGGACATCGCAGAGTCTCTTATCCTGGTATAATAATGGCACATATTTCTTAATAATATCTGGATGGTGTGATACCGTGGAGAGAATTCTGTAAACTATATCACCACATTGTCTTCCTGAGAATTGTGAGAAGGTGTCACTGGTTCCCATACTAGGGGATCATTTATCCGCTGGAGTCGGAGCCGCTCGGCTATGTATCTCGCTCTGTTATTCTGTAGGACATCGCAGAGTCTCTTATCCTGGTATAATAATGGCACATATTTCTTAATAATATCTGGATGGTGTGATACTGTGGAGAGAATTCTGTAAACTATATCACCACATTGCCTTCCTGAGAATTGTGAGAAGGTGTCACTGGTTCCCATACTAGGGGATCATTATCTGCCGGAGTCGGAGCCGCTCGGCTATGTATCTCGCTCTGTTATTGTGTAGGACATCGCAGAGTCTTCTATCCTGGTATAATAATGGCACATATTTCTTAATAATATCTGGATGGTGTGATACTGTGGAGAGAATTCTGTAAACTATATCACCACATTGTCCTCCTGAGAATTGTGAGAAGGTGTCACTGGTTCCCATACTAGGGGATCATTATCTGCCGGAGTCGGAGCCGCTCGGCTATGTATCTCGCTCTGTTATTGTGTAGGACATTGCAGAGTCTTCTATCCTGGTATAATAATGGCACATATTTCTTAATAATATCTGGATGGTGTGATACCGTGGAGAGAATTCTGTAAACTATATCACCACATTGTCTTCCTGAGAATTGTGAGGTGTCACTGGCTCCCATACTAGGGGGTCATTTATCCGCCGGAGCCGGAGCCGCTCGGCTATGTATCTCGCTCTGTTATTCTGTAGGACATCGCAGAGTCTCTTATCCTGGTATAATAATGGTACATATTTCTTAATAATATCTGGATGGTGTGATACTGTGGAGAGAATTCTGTAAACTATATCACCACATTGTCTTCCGGAGAATTGTGAGAAGGTGTCACTGGTTCCCATACTAGGGGATCATTATCTGCCGGAGTCGGAGCCGCTCGGCTATGTATCTCGCTCTGTTATTCTGTAGGACATCGCAGAGTCTCTTATCCTGGTATAATAATGGCACATATTTCTTAATAATATTTGGATGGTGTGATACTGTGGAGAGAATTCTGTAAACTATATCACCACATTGTCTTCCTGAGAATTGTGAGAAGGTGTCACTGAGTCCCATACTAGGGGATCATTTATCCTCCGAAGTCGGAGCCGCTCCTCTATGTATCTCGCTCTGTTATTCTGTAGGACATCGCAGAGTCTCTTATCCTGGTATAATAATGGCACATATTTCTTAATAATATCTGGATGGTGTGATACTGTGGAGAGAATTCTGTAAACTATATCACCACATTGTCTTCCTGAGAATTGTGAGAAGGTGTCACTGGCTCCCATACTAGGGGATCATTTATCCGCCGGAGTCGGAGCCGCTCGGCTATGTATCTCGCTCTGTTATTCTGTAGGACATCGCAGAGTCTTCTATCCTGGTATAATAATGGCACATATTTCTTAATAATATCTGGATGGTGTGATACTGTGGAGAGAATTCTGTAAACTATATCACCACATTGTCTTCCTGAGAATTGTGAGAAGGTGTCACTGAGTCCCATACTAGGGGATCATTTATCCTCCGGAGTCGGAGCCGCTCCTCTATGTATCTCGCTCTGCTATTCTGTAGGACATCGCAGAGTCTCTTATCCTGGTATAATAATGGCACATATTTCTTAATAATATTTGGATGGTGTGATACTGTGGAGAGAATTCTGTAAACTATATCACCACATTGTCTTCCTGAGAATTGTGAGAAGGTGTCACTGGTTCCCATACTAGGGGATCATTATCTGCTAGAGTCGGAGCCGCTCGGCTATGTATCTCGCTCTGTTATTCTGTAGGACATCGCAGAGTCTCTTATCCTGGTATAATAATGGTACATATTTCTTAATAATATTTGGATGGTGTGATACCGTGGAGAGAATTCTGTAAACTATATCACCACATTGTCTTCCTGAGAATTGTGAGAAGGTGTCACTGGCTCCCATACTAGGGGGTCATTTATCCGCTGGAGTCGGAGCCGCTCGGCTATGTATCTCGCTCTCTTATTCTGTAGGACATCGCAGAGTCTCTTATCCTGGTATAATAATGGCACATATTTCTTAATAATATCTGGATGGTGTGATACCGTGGAGAGAATTCTGTAAACTATATCACCACATTGTCCTCCTGAGAATTGTGAGAAGGTGTCACTGGTTCCCATACTAGGGGATCATTATCCGCCGGAGTCGGAGCCGCTCGGCTATGTATCTCGCTCTGTTATTCTGTAGGACATTGCAGAGTCTTCTATCCTGGTATAATAATGGCACATATTTCTTAATAATATCTGGATGGTGTGATACCGTGGAGAGAATTCTGTAAACTATATCACCACATTGTCCTCCTGAGAATTGTGAGAAGGTGTCACTGGTTCCCATACTAGGGGATCATTATCTGCCGGAGTCGGAGCCGCTCCTCTATGTATCTCGCTCTGTTATTCTGTAGGACATCGCAGAGTCTTCTATCCTGGTATAATAATGGCACATATTTCTTAATAATATCTGGATGGTGTGATACTGTGGAGAGAATTCTGTAAACTATATCACCACATTGTCTTCCTGAGACTTGTGAGAAGGTGTCACTAGTTCCCATACTAGGGGATCATTTATCCGCCGGAGTCGGAGCCGCTCGGCTATGTATCTCGCTCTGTTATTCTGTAGGACATCGCAGAGTCTTCTATCCTGGTATAATAATGGCACATATTTCTTAATAATATTTGGATGGTGTGATACCGTGGAGAGAATTCTGTAAACTATATCACCACATTGTCCTCCTGAGAATTGTGAGAAGGTGTCACTGGTTCCCATACTAGGGGATCATTATCCGCCGGAGTCGGAGCCGCTCGGCTATGTATCTCGCTCTGTTATTCTGTAGGACATCGCAGTCTTCTATCCTGGTATAATAATGGCACATATTTCTTAATAATATCTGGATGGTGTGATACCGTGGTGAGACTTCTGTAAACTATATCACCACATTGTCTTCCTGAGAATTGTGAGAAGGTGTCACTGGTTCCCATACTAGGGGATCATTTATCCCCGGAGTCGGAGCCGCTCGGCTATGTATCTCGCTCTGTTATTCTGTAGAACATCGCAGAGTCTCTTATCCTGGTATAATAATGGCACATATTTCTTAATAATATCTGGATGGTGTGATACTGTGGAGAGAATTCTGTAAACTATATCACCACATTGTCCTCCTGAGAATTGTGAGAAGGTGTCACTGGTTCCCATACTAGGGGATCATTTATCCGCCGGAGTCGGAGCCGCTCCTCTATGTATCTCGCTCTGTTATTCTGTAGGACATCGCAGAGTCTTCTATCCTGGTATAATAATGGCACATATTTCTTAATAATATCTGGATGGTGTGATACTGTGGAGAGAATTCTGTAAACTATATCACCACATTGTCTTCCTGAGACTTGTGAGAAGGTGTCACTAGTTCCCATACTAGGGATCATTTATCCGCCGGAGTCGGAGCCGCTCGGCTATGTATCTCGCTCTGTTATTCTGTAGGACATCGCAGAGTCTTCTATCCTGGTATAATAATGGCACATATTTCTTAATAATATCTGGATGGTGTGATACCGTGGAGAGAATTCTGTAAACTATATCACCACATTGTCCTCCTGAGAATTGTGAGAAGGTGTCACTGGTTCCCATACTAGGGGATCATTATCCGCCGGAGTCGGAGCCGCTCGGCTATGTATCTCGCTCTGTTATTCTGTAGGACATCGCAGTCTTCTATCCTGGTATAATAATGGCACATATTTCTTAATAATATCTGGATGGTGTGATACCGTGGTGAGACTTCTGTAAACTATATCACCACATTGTCTTCCTGAGAATTGTGAGAAGGTGTCACTGGCTCCCATACTAGGGGGTCATTATCTGCTGGAGTCGGAGCCGCTCGGCTATGTATCTCGCTCTGTTATTCTGTAGGACATCGCAGAGTCTCTTATCCTGGTATAATAATGGCACATATTTCTTAATAATATCTGGATGGTGTGATACCGTGGAGAGAATTCTGTAAACTATATCACCACATTGTCTTCCTGAGAATTGTGCACCTTTATTTTTGTTAGATTCTGTTTTCCTGTCCATTTTTTCCAAAATTTTTGCCCTTTGTAAGCTCCGATTAGGATGTCCCCTGGATTGCAGCCTGGACAGAGGTTTTCTCGCTTCTGGTTTTTAGAGCAGTTTCTCTTGACCCTAATCAGTTCTCCTGCGGGTATATTCTTAGTGACATGTGCTGGGTGACATGATGAGGCCTCGAAGATGGAATCTGAGTCCGTTTCTTTCCTATATGGATACATTTCTATGGTCTCATCGTTGCCCACTAAAGTCACATCAAGATAGTTAACTATTTATTTCATGGTAAAAAGTGAAAGACAAACTGAAAGGATTATCATTCAGATAACTAACAACGTTTGTAACTTCCGTGTCACTGCCCTCCAGATAAAAATCTGCTCATCTATATACCGTCCGGAAAAAAAGATTTTATCTTTGAAAACATTGTTTTCATTGAAGATAAATTTTTCCTCAAAAACTGCCACTACCAAATTGGCTAGCGAGGGGGACAATCTCCGCCCATACTAACTCCCAGAGGGGGACAATCTCCCCCCATACTAACTCCCCGGAGGGGGACAATCTCCCCCTATACTAACTCCCTGGAGGGGACAACCTCCTCCCATACTAACTCTTCGGAGGGGCACAATCTCCCCCCATACTAACTCCCGGAGGGGGACAATCTCCCCCCATACTAACTCCCCGGAGGGGGACAATCTCCCCCCATACTAACTCCGCGGAGGGGGACAATCTCCCCCCATACTAGCTCCCCCAGAGGGGGACAATCTCCCCATACTAACTCCCCGGAGGGGGACAATCTCCCCCATACGAACGCCCCAGAGGGGGACAATCTCCCCCATACTAACTCGGCGGAGGGGGACAATCTCCCCCATACTAACTCCCCGGAGGGGGACAATCTCCCCCCATACTAACTCCCTGGAGGGGGACAATCTCCCCCATACTAACTCCCCGGAGGGGGACAATCTCCCCCCATACTAACTCCCGGAGGGGGACAATCTCCCCCTATACTAACTCCCAGGAGGGGGACAATCTCTCCCCATACTAACTCCCTGGAGGGGGACAATCTCCCCCATACTAACGCCCCGGAGGGGGACAATGTCCCCCATACTAACGCCCCGGAGGGGGACAATCTCCCCCCCATACTAACGCCCCGGAGGGGCACAATCTCCCCCCATACTAACTCCCCAGAGGGGGACAATCTCTCCCCATACTAACTCCCTGGAGGGGGACAATCTCCCCCATACTAACGCCCCGGAGGGGGACAATGTCCCCCATACTAACGCCCCGGAGGGGGACAATCTCCCCCCATACTAACGCCCCGGAGGGGCACAATCTCCCCCCATACTAACTCCCCGGAGGGGGACAATCTCCCCATACTAACTCCGCGGAGGGGGACAATCTCCCCCCATACTAATGCCCGGAGGGGGACAATCTCCCCCCATGCTAACTCCCCGGAGGGGGACAATCTCCCCCTATACTAACTCCCCAGAGGGGGACAATCTCCCCCCATACTAACGCCCCAGAGGGGGACAATGTCCCCACATACTAACGCCCCAGAGGGGGACAATCTCCCCCCATAGTAACGCCCCGGAGGGGGACAATCTCCCCCCATACTAACTCCCCGGAGGGGGACAATCTCCCCTATACTAACTTCCCGGAGGGGGACAATCTCCCCCCATACTAACTCCCCGGAGGGGGACAATCTCCCCCCATACTAACTCCCCGGAGGGGGACAATCTCCCCCCATGCTAACTCCCCGGAGGGGGACAATCTCCCCCATACTAACTTCCCGGAGGGGGACAATCTCCCCCCACACTAACTCCCCGGAGGGGGAAAATCTCCCCCCCATACTAACTCCCCGGAGGGGGACAATCTCCCCCATACTAACTCCGCGGAGGGGGACAATCTCCCCCCATACTAACGCCCCGGAGGGGGACAATCTCCCCCCATACTAACTCCCCGGAGGGGGACATGTTATGATTTGGTAACTGAGGAGAGCAGGCAAAAACGGCAATACACCAGAGAGGTTGGAATCTACTGGATTGCAGTACCCTGACTAACCACCACAACTAGAGGCAGCCGTGGAGCGTTCCTACGTTGGTCCTAGACGCCTCGTCACAGCCTGAGAGGTTAACTACACCTAAAGATAGAAAGAGGAAAGCTATCTGCCCCGGAGCAGATCCCCAAAGAACATAGGAAGCCCCCAAACATGTAATGGCGGTTAGACAAGAGGAAATACAGACACAGACAGAAAATAGTATGAGCAAACGCTGGGGCCCAATCTGCCTAGACAGAAAAAAGGATAGGAAGGATACTTTCTGCAATCCAAAAAACCCTAAAAAATACCAACTCTACTAATTGCAAAAACACCTGAGATCACACGACCTCTACCACCTAAATTAGTTCTCTGGTGTAACAAAACTAAGCCGCAGCCACTGAAAAAACTGGAAAATGCAAATGACCAAATAACAGTGGCTCAGATAAACTGAGAGGAGCACAATCCCCGGAGGGGACCTGGCTGACCTCCACAGAAGTGCAGGGAACAATGCAAAAGGCAAGCACAAAAATAAAAGCAGAAAATATCTTATCTGATAGCAGAAGGTGCAGGCAAGACACAGCAAGCTTCCAAGTGAACCAGGAACCACAGTTGAGACAAGAACAATTGATCACCGGCAACCATGATGGGAGGGAACCTCCCTTATATAAGACCAATCTGTAACTCCTGATTGCCAATCCTCATTGAATGGTTCAGTACTGTTTGTAACCACCAGAGGGAGCTTCTGCTCAGAATTCATTTCTAACACATTCACAACAGTACCCCCTCTTGAGGAGGGGTCACCGAACCCTCATTTGGGCAACCAGGTCGGTCAGGATGAGCTCTGTGATACACACGAATCAGTCTCCTAGCAGGGATGTCCGAAGCTAACACCCAAGAATTGTCCTCCTGACCATAACCTCTCCACTTAACCAAATACTGGAGTTTCCGTCTAGAAAAACGAGAATCCAATATTTTCTCAACCACATACTCCAGATTGCCCTTAACCAAAACAGGGTCAGGAGGCGCAGCCATAGGAACCACTGGCTTGACAAAACTCTTCAATAAGGACTTGTGGAACACGTTATGGATCTTAAATGTCCCTGGAAGAAGTAAACGAAAGGAAACAGGATTAAGAATCTCCATGATCTTATAAGGTCCAATGAACCTAGGCTTAAACTTAGGAGATGCAACTCTCATAGGGATATTTCTTGAGGACAACCAGACCAAGTCCCCCACTTCAAACCGAGGACCATCAGTCCTATGCCGGTTGGCAAACCGCTGGGCCCTCTCCTGAGAGAGGGAGAACCTCTCCACTACCTGGTCCCAAATCTGCTGCATACGCTCCACAACAGAGTCAACACCTGGACAGACAGAAGCCTCCGTCTGTCCCGAAGAAAATCGAGGGTGAAACCCAAAATTGCAGAAAAATGGAGACATCAAAGTGGCAGAGCTAGCCCTATTATCAAGAGCAAACTCAGCCAAAGGCAAAAATGAGACCCAGTCATCTTGATCAGCAGACACAAAGCATCTCAGATAAGTCTCCAATGTCTGGTTTGTTCTCTCAGTTTGTCCATTGGTCTGAGGATGAAAAGCCGAGGAGAAAGACAATTGAACACCAAGTTTAGAACAAAAAGTCCTCCAAAATCTGGAAACAAACTGGACTCCTCTGTCAGACACAATGTTCTCAGGAATGCCGTGTAACCGAACCACGTGCTGAAGGAACAAAGGCACCAATTCGGAGGAGGAAGGCAACTTAGGTAATGGCACAAGATGTATCATTTTGGAAAACCTATCACAAATTACCCAGATGGTGGTCATTCTCTGAGAAACAGGGAGGTCGGAAATGAAATCCATAGAGATATGGGTCCATGGTCTCTTGGGCACAGGCAATGGCATCAGCAAACCACTAGAGCGACAGCAAGGCTTGGAGCGAGAGCAAGTCCCGCAGGACTGCACAAATTCCCTGACGTCACGAGACAAAGTAGGCCACCAAAAGGACCGACTCACCAAGTCTCTGGTACCAAAAATTCCGGGATGACCGGCCAACGCGAAACAATGAATCTCAGACATCACACTCTTTTTCCACGTGTCTGGGACAAACAATTTCCCAATAGGGCAGCGCTCGGGTTTATCCTCCTGACACCCTTCCAGAGCCAGTCTCAATTTGGGCAAGATGGCAGAAAGAACTACACCCTCTTTCAAAATAACAGCAGGATCAGATAACTCAGGAGAGTCCGCAAGGAAACTCCTCGAGAGGGCATCCGCCTTAACATTCTTAGTGCCAGGAAGAAAGGAAACCACAAAATTAAAACGTGTGAAAAACAAGGCCCACCTGGCCTGTCTAGGATTAAGTCGCTTGGCTGATTCCAGATAAACCAGATTCTTATGGTCCGTGCGGACCACCACCTGATGTTTGGCTCCCTCCAGCCAATGTCTCCACTCTTCAAAAGCCCACTTCATGGCCAATAACTCCCGATTACCCACGTCATAATTACGTTCAGTTGGAGAAAATTTTCGAGAGAAAAAGGCACAAGGGTTACTTTTAGAGGTCTCTGGATCTCTTTGGGACAAAACGGCACCTGCCCCAATTTCAGAGGCATCAACCTCCACCTGAAATGGCAGAGAAACATCAGGCTGCCGTAGAACAGGAGCAGAAGTGAATCTCTGCTTAAGTTCCTGAAACGCAGAGACTGCCTCAGGAGGCCAATTCACCACATCAGAACCCTTTTTGGTCAAATCAGTCAATGGTTTAACAATAACAGAGAAATTACCAATAAATTTACGATAAAAATTGGCAAAACCCAAGAATCTCTGAAGAGCCTTTAATGAAGTAGGTTGGACCCAATCACAGATGGCCTGAACCTTGACCGGGTCCATTTCAATAACAGATGGGGACAAAATGAATCCCAGAAATGAGATCCTCTGTATGCCAAAAAGACACTTTGATAACTTCACATAGAGAGCATTCTCTCTCAAAATCTGGAACACAGTCCGAACATGTTTCACATGAGAGTCCCAGTCATTGGAAAAAATCAAGATATCATCCAAATAAACAATCAGAAATTTATCCACAAAATCCCTGAAAATGTCATTCATGAAGGACTGGAAGACGGAAGGAGCATTAGTGAGCCCAAAGGGCATCACTAGGTACTCAAAATGCCCCTCTGGGGTATTAAATGCTGTCTTCCATTCATCCCCGTGCTTAATGCGAATAAGGTTATACGCCCCCTGAGGTCAAGCTTGGTAAACCAAGTAGCACTTTTCACCCTGGAAAACAGGTCAGAAATCAAGGGTAACGGATATTGATATTTCACAGTGATATTGTTCAAGAGACGATTATCAATACACGGCCTTAATGAACCATCCTTTTTGGCCACAAAGAAAAAACCGGCACCCAAGGGTGAAGAGGATGGTCTGATATGACCCTTCTCCAATGACTCCTTGATATAAGACCGCATAGCGTCATGTTCAGGTACAGACAAGTTAAAAAGGCGACCTTTAGGGAATTTACTACCAGGCACTAATTCAATAGCGCAGTCATAGCTCCTATGGGGGGGGCAAGGATGCAGATTTACTTTCGCTAAACACATCAGAAAAATCAGTCAAAAAGTCAGGAACATCCTGAGCCTGGGGAGAGGCAGAAAAAACAGGAGTGTTGGCATTAACACATTGGCAGCCCCAACTGGTTACAGACACAGATTTCCAATCCAAAACAGGATTATGAGACTGTAACCAAGGGAAACCTAGTACAATAATGTCATGCAGATTATACAGCACCAAAAATTTGCAACTCTCCTGATGATCAGGTTCAACCCTCATTATCACCTGAGTAGAGAACTGGGGTTTATTCTCAGCCAAAGGGGTAGAATCAATCCCCAGTAGGGGAATAGACTTCCGTAGGGGTATCAAGGGAAACCCACAACGTTTAGCAAAATCAAAATCCATCAGGTTAATAGCTGCTCCCGAATCAACAAAAGCCTGAGCAGAAAATGTGGACAGGGAGCAAATCAGGGTAACAGTCAACAGAAATTTAGTCTAAACACTACCCAAGACAACTGAGCGTGCAAAACGTCTTCCCGCTTAGGGCAGACTGAAATAGCATGAGAGGCGTCACCACAGTAGAAACATAACCCATTGCGTTTTCGAAACTCATGACGCTGTGCCCCAGAAGCCACTCTATCACACTGCATGGGTTCAGAAGCTGGTTCACAAGGCAACACTATTCCACGCATACCTCTACGCTCACGCAAACGTCTGTCAATTTGAATTGCTAATGACATAGAATCATTGAGACCAGAGGGAGCAGGGAAACCCACCATAACATCTTTTACATTCTCTGACAGACCCTTCCGAAAAAGGGCTGCCAAAGCATCATCATTCCATTTGGTCAGGACTGCCCACTTTTGGAATTTCTGACAGTACAACTCAGCGTCCTCAAGCCCCTGACTTAATGCCAACAAGATTTTTTCAGCTTGATCAGTGACATTAGGTTCATCGTACAATAACCCCAGAGCCAGAAAAAATGCATCAACATTACTCAAAACAGGGTCCCCAGGTGTCAGGGAAAAAGCCCAATCCTGAGGATCGCCGCGCAGGAGAGAGATGACAATTTGAACCTGCTGTGCTGCGTTCCCTGAGGACTTAGGTTTTAAGGCAAAAAAACAACTTACAGTTATTTTTGAAATTCAGAAATTTAGCTCAATCCCCCAAAAATAAATCTGGCATGGGGATCCTAGGTTCCACAACCGGCAACCCTGCAAGATAGGTAGCAATACTCCGAACTTCAGTGGCAAGCTGATCCACATGGCCAGACAACTGTGCAAACTGCATTGAGAGAAAAAAAAATCCTCCTCAGCACCCAGAGATAAAGAGGGAAAAAATGCAACAAACAGAAAAAAAAAAAAATTTCTGACAACTTCCTTTTTTCTTTTTCCTTTTACTATTTTTCCCTTCTGTTGAGTACCATATAATTTTCAGTTTGGCCGGTGATACTGTTATGATTTGGTAGCTGAGGAGAGCAGGCAAAAAAGGCAATACACCAGAGAGGTTGAAATCTACTGGATTGCAGTACCCTGACTAACCACCACAGCTATAGGCAGCCGTGGAGCGTTCCTACGTTGGTCCTAGACGCCTCGTCACAGCCTGATAGGTTAACTACACCTAAAAATAGAAAGAGGAAAGCTATCTGCCCCGGAGCAGATCCCCAAAGAACATAGGAAGCCCCCAAACATGTAATGGCGGTTAGACAAGAGGAAATACAGACACAGACAGAAAATAGTATGAGCAAACGCTGGGGCCCAATCTGCTTAGACAGAAAAAAGGATAGGAAGGATACTTACTGCAATCAAAAAAAACCCCTAAAAATACCAACTCTACTAATTGCAAAAACACCTGAGATCACACGACCTCTACCACCTAAATTAGTTCTCTGGTGTAACAAAACTAAGCCGCAGCCACTGAAAAAACTGGAAAAGGCAAATGAACAAATAACAGTGGCTCAGATAAACTGAGAGGCGCACAAGCCCCCGGAGGGGACATGGCTGACCTCCACAGAAGTGCAGGGAACAATGCAAAAAGCAAGCACAAAAATAAAAGCAGAAAATATCTTATCTGATAGCAGAAGATGCAGGCAAGACACAGCAAGCTTCCAAGTGAACCAGGAACCACAGTTGAGACAAGAACAATTGATCACCGGCAACCATGATGGGAGGGAACCTCCCTTATATAAGACCAGTCTGTAGCTCCTGATTGCCAATCCTCATTGAATGGTTCAGTACTGTTTGTAACCACCAGAGGGAGCTTCTGCTCAGAATTCATTTCTAACACATTCACAACAGGGACAATCTCCCCCCATACTAACTCCCCGGAGGGGGACAATCTCCCCCCATACTAACTCCCCGGAGGGGGACAATCTCCCCCCATACTAACTCCCCGGAGGGGGACAATCTCCCCCACACTAATTCCCCGGAGGGGGACAATCTCCCCCCCCATACTAACTCCCCGGAGGGGGACAATCTCCCCCCATACTAACGCCCCGTTCTGTAATAGTATATAGCTGACAGTAAGAAGTGTCTCAGATTTACAGGGTATGAGCAGAGCTCTGACATGTGGCTTTGTAATGTGTCCATAGCAATGTGATGGGGAATAGATGGCTATAGTGCCACAATGTCACATGTCAGCCATGTATAGCCATGTATATTCCCGGAGAGCTCCGTTCTATCTGTGATCAGGGCTGTAGTGTCTCTAATGTACCCTGGTAGCTGCCTAACAAGCAGCTGCAAATGAAGATCCACCCATTTCCCAAGTCTCTCATTTCCCCCATGGTTATCACTAATGAGCCAAAAGAAGTTTCAGGATCGGTATCCCCAAATGTCACATTTTTAGTTTTCTTTTTCTAAGTTTTTGTGGATCTCTAGGGGGTCTTGATACACAAGTTTTTATTTTCCAATCGTAAATATTGCCGGATTGATCATCCTTGAGATCCAGTTCATATTTTATTTATTTGACATTCTAATATATCAGGACGTTTGTTGATGCCTGCAGTGGCGATTCTGAAATCCTTTTTCTCTTTGTTCCAGCAGTTTCTCTGTATGAACAATGTCCTTTTCGCTTTTTCTAGTTCTGATTGTTCATGTGTTACAATTAACGGCATTCGACCATCAGAGCGTGTAGTCTGGACATTGTCCCATTCTTCTTCAATGTCTCCGGATAAGGAGAGATGGTGGGATTTTTATTTATGCGGAGCCCTCTTGGGATCATCTTTTTATCCACATATGATTGTAATCACGTCGAGTCCCACCACAGTTTTATTTCTTTGGCTTTGTTCCTCTCTTATTTTCTTAAAAGATTATCCAATGAGTCCAGCTCCTGCACCGGGGTATTTTCCACATTAGTATCTGTATTCTTAAAGATTTTGTCAAATCTTGACCTCCTGTTAAGTGAAGGATCCTTTCTAGTCCTTAAATCATGTACAGTTTAGGTGGCCACAGTCGTAGCCGGCACCTCAATTCAAAGGAAACAGGGGAGCCGAGAAGCCAGTCAATCCATATGAAAAAAAATTTTCAGCTCACCCCTTAGCGTCTTCCGGATAGCGGGAGCCACACCGTCGCATAGAGCCGCCCTGGCCTGGGGGATACAAGTCCAAACACACAGTAATCTCCAGCGATCTCAGGCAGGAAGGTGGTTATAACAAATATTCCTTTATTTCTTTTTGTTACAGGTAGTGGATACCCCAGAGAATGGTAAAAATCCGACGCGTTTCAACTCAAAGGAGTCTTCATCATGTATCACAAATTCTGACCAAATGTGACATTTTAAAAGTCTCCAGACAGGAGTGAGGGGGTGGTAGGCAATGCCCTCATTAGCATGATTAATTGATGTATCTAATTATCCACAACCAACCTCCTGGATGAAGTCTGGAGACTTTGAAAATGTCACATTTTGTCAGAATTTGTAATCCATGATTAAGGCTATGTGCACACGTTCAGGATTTTTCACGTTTTTTTCCACGGCAAAAATGCTTAAAAAACGCATGCAGTAACGCATGCGTCCGCTCTTCGCCAGTCCTTACACTGGCTGCCCATTCATTATAGGATCCAATTCAAAGTACTGGTTCTCACCCACAAAGCTCTCCACAGTGCAGCACCCCCCTACATCTCCTCCCTCATTTCTATCTATCACCTACCCGTCCTCTCCACACTGCAGCACCCCCCTACATCTCCTCCCTCATTTCTATCTATCACCTACCCGTCCTCTCCACACTGCAGCACCCCCCTACATCTCCTCCCTCATTTCTATCTATCACCCTACCCGTCCTCTCCACAGTGCAGCACCCCCCTACATCTCCTCCCTCATTTCTATCTATCACCTGCCCGTCCTCTCCACACTGCAGCACCCCCCTACATCTCCTCCCTCATTTCTATGTATCCCCCTGCCCGTCCTCTCCACAGTGCAGCACCCCCTACATCTCCTCCCTCATTTCTATCTATCACCTGCCCGTCCTCTCCACAGTGCAGCACCCCCCTACATCTCCTCCCTCATTTCTATCTATCACCTGCCCGTCCTCTCCACAGTGCAGCACACCCCCCTACATCTCCTCCCTCATTTCTGTCTATCACCTGCCCGTCCTCTCCACAGTGCAGCCCCCCTACATCTCCTCCCTCATTTCTATCTATCACCTACCCGTCCTCTCCACAGTGCAGCACCCCCCTACATCTCCTCCCTCATTTCTATCACCTACCTGTCCTCTCCACAGTGCAGCACCCCCTACATCTCCTCCCTCATTTCTATCTATCACCTGCCCGTCCTCTCCACAGTGCAGCACCCCCCTACATCTCCTTCCTCATTTCTACCTATCACCTGCCCGTCCTCTCACTCAGTGCAGCACCCCTACATCTCCTCCCCTCATTTCTATCTATCAACCCTGCCCGTCCTCTCCACAGTACAGCACCCCTACATCTCCTCCCTCATTTCTATCTATCACCTACCCGTCCTCTCCACAGTGCAGCACCCCTACATCTCCTCCCTCATTTCTATCTATCACCCTGCCCGTCCTCTCCACAGTGCAGCACCCCCTACATCTCCTCCCTCATTTCTATCTATCACCCTGCCCGTCCCCTCCACAGTGCAGCACACCCCTACATCTCCTCCCTCATTTCTATCTATCACCTACCCGTCCTCTCCACAGTGCAGCACCCCCTACATCTCCTCCCTCATTTCTATCTATCACCCTGCCCGTCCTCTCCACAGTGCAGCACCCCCCTACATCTCCTCCCTCATTTCTATCTATCACCTGCCCGTCCTCTCCACAGTGCAGCACCCCCCTACATCTCCTCCCTCATTTCTATCACCTACCTGTCCTCTCCACAGTGCAGCACCCCCCTACATCTCCTCCTCATTTCTATCTATCACCTGCCCGTCCTCTCCACAGTGCAGCACCCCCTACATCTCCTTCCTCATTTCTACTATCACCTGCCCGTCCTCTCCACAGTGCAGCACCCCTACATCTCCTCCCTCATTTCTATCTATCACCTGCCCGTCCTCTCCACAGTGCAGCACCCCCCTACATCTCCTCCCTCATTTCTATCTATCACCTACCCTCCTCTCCACAGTGCAGCACCCCCTACATCTCCTCCCTCATTTCTATCTATCACCTGCCCGTCCTCTCCACAGTGCAGCCCCGCTACATCTCCTCCCTCATTTCTATCTATCACCTACCCGTCCTCTCCACAGTGCAGCACCCCCCTACATTCTCCTCCCTCATTTCTATCTATCACCTACCGTCCTCTCTCACAGTGCAGCCCCCTACATCTCCTCCTCATATCTGTCTATCACCCTGCCCGTCCTCTCCACAGTGCAGCCCCGCTACATCTCCTCCCTCATTTCTATCTATCACCTGCCCGTCCTCTCCACAGTGCAGCACCCCTACATCTCCTCCCTCATTTCTATCTATCACCTGCCCGTCCTCTCCACAGTGCAGCACCCCCCTACATCTCCTCCCTCATTTCTATCTATCACCTGCCCGTCCTCTCCACAGTGCAGCACCCCCTACATCTCCTCCCTCATTTCTACCTATCACCTGCCCGTCCTCTCCACAGTGCAGCACCCCTACATCTCCTCCCTCATTTCTATCTATCACCCTGCCCGTCCTCTCCACAGTGCAGCACCCCCTACTTCTCCTCCCTCATTTCTATCACCCTGCCCGTCCTCTCCACAGTGCAGCACCCCTACATCTCCTCCCTCATTTCTATCTATCACCTACCTGTCCTCTCCACAGTGCAGCACCCCCTACATCTCCTCCCTCATTTCTACCTATCACCTGCCCGTCCTCTCCACAGTGCAGCACCCCTACATCTCCTCCCTCATTTCTATCTATCACCCTGCCCGTCCTCTCCACAGTGCAGCACCCCCTACTTCTCCTCCCTCATTTCTATCTATCACCCTACCCGTCCACTCCACAGTGCAGTCCCCGCTACATCTCCTCCCTCATTTCTATCTATCACCTACCCGTCCTCTCCACAGTGCAGCCCCCCTACATCTCCTCCCTCATTTCTATCTATCACCTACCCGTCCTCTCCACAGTGCAGCCCCCCTACATCTCCTCCCTCATTTCTATCTATCACCTACCTGTCCTCTCCACAGTGCAGCCCCCCTACATCTCCTCCCTCATTTCTATCTATCACCCTGCCCGTCCTCTCCACAGTGCAGCACCCCCTACATCTCCTCCCTCATTTCTATCTATCACCTGCCCGTCCTCTCCAC
>JARQOD010004948.1:0-51169 GCA_033576555.1 Oophaga sylvatica
GGCTGCAGCATTCAAGACAGACTAGAGAGTGGAGAGTTTGGTTAGAGGGAGACCGATTAGTTGAGAGTTACAATAGTCCAGATGAGAATGAATAAGAGAAACAGTAAGAATTTTTGCAGAGTCGAAAGTAAGAAAGGTCCAATTCTAGAAATGTTTTTGAAGTGCAGATAAAAAGAGCGAGCAAGTGATCGGATGTGGGGGGTGAATGAAAGCTTGGACTCAAGTGTGACCCCAAGACAGTGGGCATGTTGCTGGGGAGTAATGGTGGAACCACACATGGAAATGTCAATGTCGGGTATAGGTAGGTTAATAGAGGGAGGAAACACAAGGAGTTCAGTTTTTGACAGGTTCAGTTTAAGATAGAGGGAGGACATGATGTTAGAGACAGCGGTAAGACAATCAGTGGTGTTTTCTAAAAAGGCAGGCGTGATGTTAGTCAAAGATTGATGAGAAAGAGCTAAAACTAAAAAGAAACAGCATGTAGAAGATCAGAGGCGTATCCGGGGGCAGCCGGGGCATGTGCCCTGAGCGCAGCCAGCAGGGGGGCGCAGTCGAGCCGCCTAATGCGGCAGTCCGCAGTGTTTCCTCGTGGCTGCATTCTGACTCCCCCGGCATGGGAGTCAGCAGTTCCCTGTGCCGGCTGTCAAGATGACAGCCGGCTCAGAGAATATGTTGCATGTCGGCTCCCAGGGACCAATTGTACTGGAATCTATGCGGACGCCAGTACAATTGAAGCTCTGACTGCTGGGTCAGAGTGACGCCAGCAGCGTGATCAGGTCATGTGATCATGCTGCTGACGTCACTCACCGGCGGCGCCCAGAAGGGGGAACACTGGTGGTAAGTGTGCTCCACTGTGGACTGAAGAAACCACCGAAGATTAACGGGGGGACATAGTATGGGTGTGTGGGGGGTTAGAGTGGGGATGGGGGATACTTTATGTGGGGGATTTGGAGTGGGGATGGGGGGTACTTTATGTGGGGGGGATTTGGAGTGGGGATGGGGGTACCTAATGTGTGGGGGGATTTAGAATGAGGATGGCAGATACTTTTTTTTGTGGAGATTTGGAGTGGGGATGGGGGGTACTTTATGTGTGGGGGATTTGAAGTGGGGATGGGGGTACTTTATGTGTGGGGGGATTTGGAGTGGGGATGGGGGATACTTAATGTGTGTGGTGGGGATTTGGAGTGGGGATGGGGGAATTTAATGTGTGTGGGGGGATTTGGAGTAGGGATGGGGATTTATTGTGTATGGGGGATTTGAGGACCCTGAAGAGTATGTATGAGGGCATGTATGAGGAAACAGTATGGGGTGTGGGTGCAAACACAGTATGTTGAGTGGGGGATGGGTGAAGACAGTATGGGGAGCGAACGGGTGAATGTATGTGGACACAGTATGGGGAGTGGGGGGTATGTGTGAGCAGACAGTATAGAGAGTGGGGGGGTAAATATATGAGGAGACAGTATGGTGAACAGGGGATGTGAGAGGAGACAGTGTGAGGAGGGAGGGGAATAGTGTGAGGTGAAAGTATATTGCTGATATTTTTATTTAGAAGCATTATACTGACTCTTCTGTCTTTAAGGTCATCGTGTGGGGATTTGCTGCAGAAGACCGAAGAAGATGGAAGTCTGCAGAGACGAGATGTGGATGAGAAAACTCATCATGGATTCTGGACAAGAAGAAGAAAAGGAGAACGACTCCAGAGATAACGTCATCTATAAGGTACCTGGATGTAAATATTATTTGTGAAATTGACTAATTCTCATGTTTTTATTTATGTTAGGAGCATTAAAGGGGTTGTCCAGGTTTGTGTTGAGTCTTCAGACTTCTGAATTCTCACAATGCGCACTGCACGCTGTTAGGATTCTCTCGTACCGGTGATTTACATACATATGGTTACACGCTGACTAGACATGTGTGGCCTCACTCAATGAAAATGAACAGAGCGAGGCTGGACACGTCTAGTCGGAATATGGCCAGAAGTATATAAATCACATGCTTGTGCTGACATGACTGTGTACTCTTGCCACCGGTAAGGGAGAATCTTAAAAGTGTGCAGTGCATTCGTTGCGAGAATTCAGAAGCTGCAATGTCAAAATTCAGCTCTGCAGGTTCCAGCAGTCATCACATGGACACTTCACTCATATGCGATTTTCATACTTATGGTCCTGTGACAAAGAGCTTCTCTTCCTGCTTCTCTCAGTTTTTCACTGAACAATGATAGCATTAGGAAGAGCAGCTCGTCGGTACATGACTAAGGCCTCTTTCACACATCCGTTTTGCACCTGACGGCGCGCTCCGACATTTTTTTGTCCAACCGCATCCGGCGAAATGTAATGCCGGATCCGTTTTTTTTTTTCCATAGACTAACATTATTGCCGGATGGTGCCGCATGTCCCTGGATCCGGTGTCTGGTCGCAGTCCGGCGTCTGGCAAAAACGTTGCATGTCACGTTGAAAGTCTATGAACGCCGCAATGCGGCGGATCCGGCAAAAGCCGGATACGGTGGCCGGATCCAGTTTTTGAATTGAGATACCAGCCCACAGCAAACATATAAAAAAAGCATGCAGTGGGACATCAGACATACTATGCACAAGAGAGCAAGAGAGAGGACCACAGCCACAGCCACAGTACCAGGTTCCGCAGCCAGCACCAGGTTCCGCAGCCAGCACCAGGTTCCGCAGCCGGGCAATGGAGCGCCAGGACAACAGACGGTAAATATCACATCCCCCCACCCCAAATTTTACCACGCATCTGTCACCAATGCTGCCTGAGCTACTGCATTTTTTTTGCACCCTGGTACATTTTCAAATTCATGTTTTTGCTGTGATGGGGTTGGTTCCCCTGGTACTGTATGAAATGTTAATATTTTTCCACTGATGGGGTGGGTCCCCCTGGTAGTGTTTCAAATATGCATGTTTTTAAATTGATATTGTGTATCCCCTGGTACCAAATAATGTGCATTTTTTTTTAAATTTAAAATGTGTATCCCCTGCTACTGTAGTGCATGTGTTTCATTGATAATGTGGATCTACTGGTACTGTTTTTTTAATTGTTTTTGGCTGTGATGGGGTTGGTCCTCCCGCGACTATATGAAATGTGCATGTTTTTCAATCATAATGTTGATCTACTGTATTTTTTTTATTTTTTGGCTGTGATGGGTTGGTCCTCCTGCGACTATATGAAATGTGCATGTTTTTCAATCATAATGTTGATCTACTGTATTTTTTA
This sequence comes from Oophaga sylvatica, assembly GCA_033576555.1. Lineage (NCBI taxonomy): Eukaryota > Metazoa > Chordata > Amphibia > Anura > Dendrobatidae > Oophaga > Oophaga sylvatica. The sequence goes on from JARQOD010004948.1 coordinate 3,229, forward strand.
TTTTTTTTTTGGCTGTGATGGGGTTGGTCCTCCTGCGACTATATGAAATGTGCATGTTTTTCAATCATAATGTTGATCTACTGTATTTTTTTTTTTTTTTTATTTGGCTGTGATGGGTTGGTCCTCCTGCTACTATTTGAAATGTGCATGTTTTTCAATCATAATGTTGATCTACTGTATTTTTTTTAATTTTTTTTTTGGCTGTGATGGGGTTGGTCCTGCTACTATTTGAAATGTACATGTTTTTCAATCATAATGTTGATCTAGTGTATTTTTTTTTAATTTTTTTTTTGGCTGTGATGAGGTTGGTCCTCCTGCTACTATTTGAAATGTGCATGTTTTTCAATCATAATGTTGATCTAGTGTATTTTTTTTTTGGCTGTGATGGGTTGGTCCTTCTGCTACTATATGAAATGTGCATGTTTTTCAATCCTAATGTTGATCTAGTGTATTTTTTTTTTATTTTTTTTTTGGCTGAGATGGGGTTGGTCCTCCTGCGACTATATGAAATGTGCATGTTTTTCAATCATAATGTTGATCTAGTGTATTTTTTTATTTTTTTTTTGGCTGTGATGGGGTTGGTCCTCCTGCGACTATATGAAATGTGCATGTTTTTCAATCATAATGTTGATCTACTGTATTTTTTATTTTTTTTTTTGGCTGTGATGGGGTTGGTCCTCCTGCGACTATATGAAATGTGCATGTTTTTCAATCATAATGTTGATCTACTGTATTTTTTATTTTTTTTTATTTGGCTGTGATGGGGTTGGTCCTCCTGCTACTATTTGAAATGTGCATGTTTTTCAATCATAATGTTGATCTACTGTATTTTTTTTAATTTTTTTTTTGGCTGTGATGGGGTTGGTCCTGCTACTATTTGAAATGTACATGTTTTTCAATCATAATGTTGATCTAGTGTATTTTTTTTTAATTTTTTTTTTGGCTGTGATGAGGTTGGTCCTCCTGCTACTATTTGAAATGTGCATGTTTTTCAATCATAATGTTGATCTAGTGTATTTTTTTTTTGGCTGTGATGGGGTTGGTCCTTCTGCTACTATATGAAATGTGCATGTTTTTCAATCCTAATGTTGATCTAGTGTATTTTTTTTTTATTTTTTTTTTGGCTGAGATGGGGTTGGTCCTCCTGCGACTATATGAAATGTGCATGTTTTTCAATCATAATGTTGATCTAGTGTATTTTTTTTTTATTTTATTTGGCTGTGATGGGGTTGGTCCTCCTGCTACTATTTGAAATATGCATGTTTTTCAATCATAATGTTGATCTACTGTATTATTATTTTTTTTTTTGTGCTTTGATGAAGTTGTTCCCCCTGGTACTGTATGAAATGTGCATGTTTCCACTAGGTTGAACTGTATCCCCTGGTAATGTGTGCATGTTTTGCAAGTCATGTTGTGCGTCACCATGGTTTCCAAGTGATGAAGTTGTTCCCACTGGTACTGTATGAAATGTGCATGTTTCCACTAGGTTGAACTGTATCCCCTGGTAATGTGTGCATGTTTTGCAAGTGATGTTGTGCGTCACCATGGTTTCCAAGTGATGAAGTTGTTCCCCCTGGTACTGTATCAAGTGTGCATTTTTTCCAGTGAGAGGGTGGGAACCCCTGGTACTGTTTATGGGTCCAATTAATGACGGGATGTTGTGTTCCGTACACCAAAGCTCACTCCTGTCCATGTTTGAATGTTATTTTTGAAAAGATGGACAATGAATACATATATTCACAGTCCCTTTTTGTCTGTTTATTCCATAGCAGAAGATTTGAAAGGGAGGAGGCGGCAGCAGCTGAAAGGAGATTGCAGATCATGGAAGCTAGGAGGACAGCCAGCAGAAAGTAAATATGACATCCCCATGTCCCTAAAAATTACATGTTTGTTTTTCTCTTTCAGCCAGGGACAAGCAATAAACATATATTCACTGTCCCTTTTTGTGTCCTTACTCAACAGCAGAAGACGTGAACGAGAGGCGGCGGCGGCTGCAGCAGCATCAGCTGAAAGGGGAGAGGACATCCTCCAAGCTCGGAGGATAGCCAGCAGAAAGTAACTATGACATCCCCCATTTCGCTCTAAATTACATGTTTGTTTTTCTTTCAGCCAGGCCAAGGAATAGTATATTCACTGTCCCTTTTTACTCAACAGCAGAAGACGGCAAAGACAGGCGGCGGCGGAGGCGGCGGCGGCAGCAGCAAGCCGAGAGGGGTAGAGACGGGCAGAGAGAACAGCCAGCAGAAAGCAAATATGACATCCCCCATTTCCCTAAAAATTACTTGTGTGTTTTTCTCTTTCAGCCACGGACAAGGAATATACAAATATATTCACTGGGCCTTTTTGTGTCTTCCACAGCAGAGAGCGTCAAACAGCTGCAGCAGCTGCCGCACTGGCGGCTTTAGCTGAGGAAGCGGCAGCAGCAGCATCTCCTCCCTCCCAGCCACTTGAGCCTGCTGATCTTGACACATCTTCTTCTGGGAGCCCTCCTACCCATCGTCAGCAATTGGCGGTAAAAATATCTTTTTTTTTTCTCTCCACAATCCACCTGGGCAATATATGTATTGATTGTCTTTTTTTAATAACAGGAATCGCAAGATAACGAGGAGCTCCCAGAGGAAGAAGGACGGGGTGGAGAGATACCCGGAGTGGGCTCACAATTCGTAAGTATCCTGCATCAATCGCATAAACAAAACATCACACTACACACAACACATAGAAAACCATTTAGTACATACTTGACAAAGCGGCCAACACATGCCAATATCCTAATTTTTTTTTTCTTTTTAGTCTCTTGGATCTGGGAGCCAACAAAGGGGTCCTCACAGCTCCTCCCAGAGTCGTCGTCGTGAGACTGTCGGCGGTTCCCAACGTGTAAGTTGTTTTTTTTTGTTTTTTTTTCAATGTGATATTTTTTTTTTCCCCAAATTTTTTTTTTGTTGGGGTGCATTTTTTAAAATTGAATTTTTAGGTTTGATTACAATTTTTGGACTATTTACCTTTCTTGGTAAGATTACATATAATTTTTTTTAATTTTTTTACAAAACATTTGATATCTATATTTTTTTTATACATTTTTTATAGTTTAACATGTATACTTTTTTCATATTCACATGCTAATGTGTATGGTAATGTTTTTTTTTTTCTATTTTAATTTCACAGGCTTCACAGCGTGCTCCCGACTCGGACAGTGAGGAGGGGATCGACGTAGACCTGATGATTGATCTGGTCCGAGAAAGGGAGCCGCTGTGGAACATGGGGGACCGCCGGCATTCTGATCAAGTTGTGACCCGACGGCTCTGGGAGGAAGTGGCATCGGCAATGGTGGACCGCTGGGAGGACCTCGATGTTAGGTCCCAGACTAAACACCGTAAGTATAGTTCAGGTTGCTGACTGTAAGCTGTGTTTCCCAAACTTCAGTCCTCATGTCCCCCACGGTTCATGTTTTCATGATTTCCTTTGGTGCAACACTATGGAAATAATGAAAACATGACCTCTGGGGGACACGAGGAATGAAGTTTTGGAAACACTGATGTTGTATAGTAACCAATGTGTGCTTTCTCGTTTCAGGGGAGAGAATTGTGAAGCGGTGGCAGTCTGTGAGGGATCGCTTTAAGAAGGAGTTCAATAAGGAGATGTGGGCCCCGAGTGGTTCTTCAGGACGCCAGAGCAAGTACAAGTACGCATGAGCCCTGGCGTTCCTGCGTGAAACAATGGTCACCAGAAGGTAAATATTACCATAAAATGTTAACATCTATCCAATGTTTTTTTGCAGCCAGGGCTATTCCACATCTGTATATTCATTGTATGTTTTTTCTTTCTTCCACAGCACAGTGACCAGCACTCGGGCGCCCGCAGAGTTGGCGACTTCTAGAGCGATATCTCAGGAGACCGACACCGAGGGACACTTCGACCGCCCCACTGCATCTGCACCTTCCCACACATTAGATCCCGCAGTCCCCTCCACCAGTGCTGCAGCATCGTGGCCGCCTGCATTACATGCAGCTGCTGGTGAGGATATAGCTTTCCCTTTACCCCACCCTTCTGACTCTGCCACCTCTAGTACAGCTGCGGGTACTTGGCGGCAGAGTCAGAGGGGTCAGGAAAAGAACTATGCGCCCGAGTTCTTGCATCTGAATGCATCTTTCCAGAACTGTCTTAAAGTAGTGGATAGCACTGCAGCCTTGCAGCGCTGGAGTCCTGGGTTCGAATCCCACTAAGGACAACATCTGCAAGGAGTTTGTATGTTCTCCCCGTGTTTGCGTGGGTTTCCTCCGGGTACTCCGGTTTCCTCCCACAATCCAAAAAACATACTGATAGGGAATCTAGATTGTGAGCCCCATCGGGGACAGCGACGATAATGTGTGCAAACTGTAAAGCGCTGCGGAATATGTTAGCGCTATATAAAAATAAAGATTATTATTATATAAAAATAAAGATTATTATTATTATCTGAACAAGTTGCCGCAGGCATTAATCAGATAACCTCTGCAGTTTTGGAGGTAAAGACACTTCTGCAAACTGTGCAGTCAGAAGCAAGAGCATCACCAAACCACAGCTTTTTTAGGTCTGATGTGGAGCGCATAGATACGCTATCTCTTGTCCAGCAGATGTATGTAATGCATACGTGCCACGCTGCTGTAGTGCAGGCTATCTCCCATCCTCCTCCATCCACCCCAGTTGATCCTCCACCTCCCCCCTCCAGTCGCCGTACATATTCCCCCCCTCCAGTCGCCGTCCCTCCTCCCCCTCCTATTCAATAGCAGCCACCTCCCCAGCTCCATCAACCTCCCCAATTACAACAACCTCCCCAGTACCACCCACCTCCCCAACTGCAGTCACCTCCCCAGTACCAGCAACCTACCCACTACCAGCCACCTACCCCGTACCACACTCCTACCTCGTACAGATCTCCTTCCCCCTTCCAATTCCCGACCATGTCACCTGCTCCTCCTGCCCAACCCTCCACTCCACCACCACCCACCTGTTCTGCCCATTCTTTTACTCTTTCCACCCCTTCACCTCTTCCTGTTCCTTCACCACCAACATCCTGGTCGTCCCTTCACACTCCCACGGTCGAAGTGTCCCGCAGCCCCTCCAGCAGTATTTCCACCCCACACTACACAGACCTTTAAATATGTGTATTTTTTTTTTATTTCCTTAAAAAATTAATCTTTAATAAAAAAATAAAGTTGAATAAAAAAATAAAGTTTATTTAAATTTGAAACATTTGGCAAAAAGGCCTAATTATATAAACATTATATTAAAAATTAATTTTTAAAATAAATTTTTCATTGGTTTAACATTGTTGTCTGTCTTTTATTTATAGGATGTTAAGTTTTAAATTTTGTATACAGGTAAACCTATTTGGTTACACAAACACCATTAGTAAAAAACACCTAACTTTGGCTAAAAGGTTCATAAATTTAACCTTTTTGCCAAAGTTGTGTCCCGGGTTGTGTAGTATGCAAAGTATATTATCTTTTTCCAAAAATTGTGTACTTTGTTAGGTTATCCCCTACAAGAGGGTTCCCCAACTCCAGTCCTCAAGGCCCACCAACAGATCAGGTTTTCAGGATTTCCTTTGTATTGCACAGGTGAAGCAATCATCACCTGAGCAATACAAAGGAAATCCTGAAAACATGACCTGTTGGTGGGTCTTGAGGACTGGAGTTGGGGAACCCTGCCCTACAATGTACACTTTTTTGGACAAAAGGTGAAATACTTTTGTTAAAAAAAACAGCCAGGAACACAACTATGGCAAAAAGGTTACAGACAGTAGAAAACACACAAGAAGGTAGACAAGTTAACTTTTAAAGGTTTATTGTGGGTACAGAAATTTTTAAAACAACAAATACATTTATCACACTCTGTCATCCTGCCAGTCAACTCTACCTTCTGGTGACACAAAGTATTGGGCAAAGTGGTCCCTCATTCTTGAAACTGCCACTGTACTGCGAGTGGTAATGTTGCTGTAGTCGTTCAAAGTTGCTTCTTGATTGTGGTCCTCCATAGAAATCGGTTCTTTGGTTAGGACAAAATTATGTAGGACCACGCACGCTTTAACAACATCATCCACAGTCTCGGTCTTCAAGTTTATCGCAGTCAAAAGGACACGCCATTTGGCTGTCATAATCCCAAACGCACACTCCACCATCCTTCTGGCTCTTGTGAGGCGGTAGTTGAAAATTCTCTTGGTATGTGTTAATCCTCTGCTGGCATACGGCTTTAAGAGGTGTTCCGACAGCTGGAATGCCTCATCACCTACACAAACGAATGGCATCGGTGGGCCTGAGGTTTGAGGCAGTGGCCTAGGGGTGGAAACTGAAAATTGTTTCCTTACAGTTTACAGCCCATAGCAGAAAGTTTAAAAACTTGAGAGTCATTGGACCGTCCATAAGACCCAATGTCCACCGCAATAAACTTGTACTCCGCATCTGCAATAGCCATCAGGACGACCGAAAAAATATTTTTTGTAGTTGTAGAATTCTGATCCGGTTCCTGAAGGCTTTTGAATGCGGATATGTTTGCCATCAACAGCGCCCAGGCAATTGGGGAACTGGCAGATACATAGAAACTGGTCCGCTATTTCGAGCAACCGGTCTGTAGTTGGCTCTGGAAGAAATTCTCCAACCAAACAGTCCCACAGAGCACGACAAGTATACTTTATTATCCTAGATAGCGTTGATATTCCCAGGCGGTATTGGAAATGGAGCGATGACAGAGTTTCGCCAGTTGCCAGAAATCTGAAAACAAAATAGAAAATACAAATTATTTCAGAAACACAGCATTACATACCAGAACTCAGCTATAACTATTGGAGATACCAAAAATAATAAAATCAATGAAAAACACTGTTTTGGAAAAAGTTTTTGTGTACTGATATGGTTCCCTTGTTGTCCTGTGATGTTAAATACAAGTGTGCTCAAGCAAACAGATCCAATACATATAGCTTACCTTATAGTGACCATGAGACGCTCCGCCGGAGAAATCGAGAACCGACAATAGGTGTCCGATTTTTTTATTTGGTCTGCAAAACACTCCAGCAAATAGTCAAAATTTTCTTTATTCATACGCAGATAGGCAAAAAATTTCTCCGGATTTTCTCGCAGCTCCATGTTCAGTGTAGAATACACACCACGAGTTAATCTCTGTGCCGTGATGGGGTGGATCCACATACGGCGTCGTCTTCGCTGGCGCTGACGCATAATGCGCTGCTCAATCTTTCGCTCCTTCTCCATAACTATAAACCTCAAGCGATTCGCCTCCGCAGTAAAATCAACAAGATTCTTGAAGATATTGCCGATAATGACATCCATGTTCGCCAATCACTTGCTACTTGCTCTTCTCTGCAACCTGCACCTTGCTCCTCTACAACCTGTCAAAAATGGGCTGTGTTAGGGTCTGCGGAACGCACCAAATATATGATGTGGAGAGGTGCGTTCGCAGCCCGGCGTCCACCGTGGAGCCTGCTGCTAGTAAAATGGCGCAAGAAGCGAACTCTGTTATCCCGCAGAGTCGCCAAAATAAACGCCGTAACGCGCTGTGGCAATATGTGCGAACTCTGTTAATCCACAGAGCCGCTAGGAGTGCTGCTGCGCTATATGGCGATGTGTGCGAACTCACTTAACACAACTGAGTTGCAAAATAAACACGCTAGGGCGCTGTCTAGCGTTGAAAGCGAACCCTGTTACGTCACAGAGCCGCTGAGACAAACTTCTGTGTCCTGTCAGTCACCCAGGTACACAGTTAACTGCTAAGCGAACATAGAACGTGATCATGCGCTAATGTCCTCGCGGGAATCACCCGCCAGACCCTGAATACGGCAATCAAACTCCTCACCGGTTATGCCAGTAATCTAGGGCATCTAGGACACCGACCCTGACCAGCTAGCATACCAAACTCCTCACCGATTAAGTCGGTATTCTAGGGCTTATTTCAGCCGGGCCCTAACCACACACACGCATGACCACACTGGCGCTAAGCATATAATGGTTGACACTAGCGCATGGCGGCCCAGGCATGCCACCCTTTTATAGTAACAGCTACAGGACCTGCCAGAAACAAGGACCAATGAAACTGTTCCAGAACACCAGTAGTCACAGGACCTTCCTGGTGGACCAATAGGAGCCGCTGCAGTACCTGAGCATGTGACCCCTGATCTCCAATGAGAGATCTCACCCTGGGCATGCTCAGAAGGGGAAAACAAGGACTTTGTCCTAAAGATGTCTGCTCGCCGCTAACCAGTACTGGCCACAATAGCAGAGCCTGGAGATGCAACAGTAATTCTCTGCACACTGTTAGACTGGGCAAGACGCTGGGACTGACGTCTAAGCTGAGCAGAGTCCACTGCGGCTGGAGACGAATGGGAGACCGCAGCTGGGATGGCTTGAAATTCCACTTGTGCAGAAGCAGGAACTCGACCCCTAACAGGCTGTAGGAACAGTGTATATATAGGATTACAGTAGCCAATCATGTTTGGAACCCCAAAAAAGGGCGTTTTTAAAAACCGGATCCGGCGCATTCTGTCGAAAACGAATGAGACGGATCCGTTTTTTTTTCCGGAGGACAGAAACGGATCCGGCGAAAAAACGGATGCGTCTCATCCGGTTTTACATACTGGTTGCCAGATGCGGCGATCCGGCAATATGCCGGGGCGCCGTCAGGCGCAAAACGGATGTGTGAAAGAGGCCTAAGTGTGCAAATCGCATGTGTGCTTGGGGGGAGGGGGGAGCGCCGAACCGAATTCTAGCCCCAGGTGCCAGAAAGCCTAGGTACACCTCTGGAGAAGAGATGCCTGCATGCATTTCTGACTCACATATGGTATCTGGGAATAATGTTGTCAGACTATTGTGCCAGTTTTAACGGATTTTTAAAAAGACCTACCAAACCAAAACCAATTTTTTTTTTTTAAAAGGGAAAAATGATAAGAAACATTTTTTCATTCATAATTACATGTATATAACTCAAAATAAAAATAAACAAAATAAAAAATTATACCTCCCCTTTAGCATATGTTTACACAGAACATTTTGGCTTAGTTTTTCCTTTAACATTTGTGAGTGCTCTCACTCCTACATTTGAGAGGTCCCTCCCTCATGCCACATAGTTAGCAAGATAGTGGAATACATATTATCCATCCCTTTACCATGGTGTTTCAAACATGCCCATTTGAATTTTGGCCATCGCCCGCTTCCACCACCATGTCCACGGCGATGTCATTATGCGGCCCTCGCTTTTAATTTTCTGAGGGCCACCAGGTGCTGTGATACCTGCATTTTGTAAGGTCCACAGTTCATGTTTACCACCGGATCCCAATGGAACCACTGTCATAGCAGGTGAAGCCACTATAAGGTGAATATAATACATGAGTTGGAGGAGCTGTATGATCAATGTCAGGAAATTGGATTCTATCAGTCACTAAAAGCATTAGAATTAAATTCTGAATACAGTGTATGCAAGCAAGGGCCTGTATTGTGGTCAGTCTGTCAGACCTGAAACCCATGTCAGGAACATCTACAAGCCTCATTTTTCAAGGGAAAGAGCCAGGAGTGCCATTGACCAATCTGAACAAACCTTCTGGAAACTACCCAAAAAGCAGAATATATCTTTTGCATGGTTTTGAGCAACAATGGAGTAATTACAGGATATGTAATTTTTATTTAATAATGACAAACACAGTTATACTCACCTAATGCCCATTCCATTGAATCCCTTGTCTCCTGTAATAAAATAAAAATAAAAAAAAACAATATCCCTCACCTGTCCATCATTCTGTCCCACGCTGTAATCGATATCTGGGGGATAAACAGTTTTCAACTTGGACGGTGTCAAGATGTGACCATCCAGGCTGAGAACCACTCATGAATGAGCTGCTGCGAGCTCAGCATCAGTGGTGACGTCTCTCTGTTGAGAGTTGTATTCAACTGTTTAACAGAGAAAGCAGGCGGCGGTTGATGGGAGTATTCATCAGCTGCCGCCTGAGCTATAAATAAATAAATTTAAAGAAAAATTACATGGAGTCCCCCTGTATTTTTGATAACCAGCCAGGCAACACTGACAGTTTCGGGCTGCTGTCAGCTTCAGCAAGACTGGTTATCAAGAATAGAGGAGTCCCCATGCAGTATTTTTTAATTATTTAAATAAATAATATTAAAAAACAACGTGGGGTCTAGAGATGAGCAAACCTTTCAAGGTTCTGTTCGGATTCACCGAATGGACCCCTGTTCGCCGAACAGTTCGCCAAACATTTCAATAGACGTACCCGAATCCCATTAAATTCAATAGGAGGCAAAATTAAACACATAAACAACCCCACACTGGGGTGACAAAAGCGTCCCAAACAGCTAAAATAATTGACAGAAAACATTAAAAGTGGCATCAATTGACCCACAGTAGAAATTTGCAAATGTCACAGCAGCAGTCAGCCATGGGCCATGCATGAGGTACCAGGGCCTGGCCCAGCATTTACAGCTTGGAATTCAAAGTTTAAATGAGGACCTGATGATTAACGGTGACCTCATAGCTCATGCAACACCTCCATTTTTTTTTTTTTATTCCAGACACACTCAGATTGCGCAAACATCAGTTTCATACTGTACTATTGGTAGAAAAATGTAAAGAAAGTAACACAAAGTTGTTGAAGCATACGTCGAGATTGGATAAGAAATGGTTCAATGACAATAAAGTAGAGCTGTTGGATTGGTCCTCACACTCCCCAGACCTCAATCCAATCGAACACTTGTGAGTAGAGTTGAAGAAAAAGCTTCATACATACACAAGTGAGTCGACCAGTATCCCCCAACTTTGGGAACGTATGGAAGAGACCTGGGATCAGAGTTCAGTCGAGACATGCTTGAATCTGATTGAGAGCAAGCCCAGAAGGATTCAGGCAGTGTTGAAAGTCAAAGGTGGATTTACAAAATACTAGCAAAATAATAAAAATATAAATTTAGATTTTTAGGAGAAAAACAGTAACAATGCAATGACGTGACCAGAATCTGCATAACTAGCCATACTATATGTTATATTGTTGCAAGTTAAACTTATATATGAGATAGCCAAGGTAATTGTCTATAAAATGATGGTAGTCCCACTTTCGAAGCAATAATCGATGGTGAGGTATGTAACTGGAAAGTCAAAATTTCAAGACATTGTTACCCATCAATGTAAGTACATGCATGAGTGTCTATATAAAAATAACAAAACATACATAACCCACAGCAAATATCACTAGTAATGGAAATAAATAATCAATCACAGAGAAGCTCACCCACCAAACACCCGACACGTGATTCACTGTGATTCACTGTCCACAGGGTATGGCATGGCATTGCAAAGTGGAGTGATAGCCTTCCTTATTCAAAATCCCTTTTACCTTGTACAAATCTCCCACTTTACCAGCACTAAAGCAACCCCAGACCATCACATTACCTCCACCATGCTTGACAGATGGCATCAGGCACTCTTCCAGCATCTTTTCAGTTGTTCTGCGTCTCACAAATGTTCTTCTGTGTGATCCAAACACCTCAAACTTGGATTTGTCTGTCCAGAACACTTTTTTCCAATCTTCCTTTGTCCAATGTCTTGTGTTCTTTTGCCCGTATTAATCTTTTCCTTTTATTAGCCAGTCTCAGATATGACTTTTCCTTTGCCACTCTGCCCTGAAGGCCAGCATCCCGGAGCCGCCTCTTCACTGTAGACGTTGACACTGGCGTTTTGCATGTACTATTTAATGAAGCTGCCAGTTGAGGATCTGTGAGGCATCGATTTATCAAACTACAGACTCTAATGTACTTGTCTTTTTGCTTAGTTGTGCAGCAGGGCCTCCCACTTCTCTTTCTACTCTAGTTAGAGCCTGTTTGTGCTCTCCTCTGAAGGGAGTAGTACACACCGTTGAAGGAAATCTCCAGTTTCTTGGCAATTTCTCGCATGGAATAGCCTTCATTTCTAAGAACAAAAATAGACTGTCGAGTTTCACATGAAAGTTCTTTTTTTCTGGCCATTTTGAGAGTATAATGGAGTCAACAAATGTAATTCTCCAGATTCTCAACTAGCTCAAAGGAAGGTCAGGTTTATAGCGTCTGTAATCAGCCAAACTGTTTTTAGCTGTGCTAACATACTTGCACAAGGGTTTTCAAGGGTATTTTAACCATCCATTAGCCTTCTTACACAGTTAGCAAACACAAAGTACCATAAGAACACTGGAGTGATGGTTGTTGGAAATGGGCCACTAAACACCTATGAAGATATTGCATTACAAACCAGATGTTTGCAGCTAGAAAAGTCATTTACCACATTAACAATGTATAAAGTGTATTTCTGAAACATTTAGTGTTAGCTCAGGCCTGGGCAATGTGCAGTCCACGGGCCACATCAAAAAAAAAATCAATGTGCAAATACTGAAAGTAAAGTGCATAAGTGCTAATACCTAACAAGACACCACTAGGTGTCAGTGTGACACATCACCAAAGACAGTCAGTGTGTGCACATTCCCCCTGACGAAGGCTACGTGCCGAAACGCGCGTTGGGGAGGGCAATCATCTGGTTACCAGGAGCTGTAATTAGTAAGTAATTGTGTCCATTTGGCTTTTTATAATTCGTACTTTCAGTATTACCATTCAGGCCCTGGGCTTTAGCATACTATGTGCACATACGGACTGTCTTTGGTGATGTGTCACACTGACACCTAGTGGTGTCTCGTTAGGTATTAGCACTTATGCACTTTACTTTCAGTATTTGCACATTGATTGTTTTTTCTGATGTGTCACATGAGTTAGTGACACCTAGTGGTGTCCTTTATGTATTAAGCACTTTTGCATTTTATGAATTTCCGTACTAATTTTCACCATCTAATGTTTTTCCATCTAAAATTTGTGCGAGTATGACATAGATATGCTAGGACCTGGATGTTATTGCCCTTATAATTTTTTGTTCATATGTTACATATAATTATTTTTAACTATTTTAACTCCTATACCTGTATTTATATATGATCATTGAAATTAATAAAAATTATATATATATATATATATATATATATATTTTTTTTTTTTGGACATATGGTCGTTTTTGTGCTTTTGTGGTTTTTTGTTTTTCTAATAAGCGACTATCTATTATTAGACCAAACTCTGTTGGCATTTTTTACAATTTATTTATTATTGTTATTTTCATTTTGCCAGTAATTTCCCTTTCTCGTTGCTTAATATGTTTGGGAAAATGTACCCAAAATACCAGCAGATATATGGTACTGAATCAGAAGCGTACAGCTGTATACGGTGAAGGGGAAAATTTTAAAGCTCCGTCTATATTTCGAGAGTAACACACAGACGCTCACAGGCTTAGTATGGATTAGAGCAGAATATAAAAAGCAGAGAAAGGGTAATGTATCAGAAGATGCCAGGTGTACACAGTGTAGGGGTAATTGTAAATCTCCGTATTTATTTTGGGAGTCAGACACTGACCCTCACAGGCTCAGAATGAATTACACCAGAATATAAAAAGCAGAAAAAGAGTAATGAATCAGAAGCGTACAGCTGTATACAGTGTTGGGGTAATTTTAAATCTCCGTATATATTTCCAGAGTAACACACAGACGCTCACAAGCTCAGTATGGATTTCACCAGAATATAAAAAGTAGAAAAAGGGTAATGTATTAGAAGAGTACAGCTGTATACAGTGTTGGGGTAATTTTAAATCTCCGTATATATTTCCAGAGTCAGACACAGACTATCACAGGCTCAGTATCGATTACACCAGAATATATAAAGTATAAAAAGGGTAATTTATCAGAAGCATACAGCTGTATACAGTGTTGAGGTAATTTTAAATCTCCGTATATATTTCCGGAGTAACACAGACGCTCACAGGCTCAGTATGGATTACACCAGAATATAAAAAGTAGAAAAAGGGTAATGTATTAGAAGCGTACAGCTGTATGCAGTGTTGGGGTAATTTTAAATCTCCGTATATATTTCCAGAGTCAAACACAGACTATCAAAGGCTCAATATGGATTACACCAGAATATAAAAAGTAGAAAAAGGGTAATGTATCAGAAGGATTCAGCTGCATACAGTGTTGGGGTAATTTTAAATTTCTGTTTATATTTCCAGAGTCAGACACAGACTCTTACAGGCTCAGTATGGATTACACCAGAATATAAAAAGTAGAAAAAGGGTAATTTATCAGAAGCATACAGATGTATACAGTGTTGATGTAATTTTAAATCTCCGTATATATTTCCGGAGTAACACACAGACGCTCACAGGTGTAGTATGGATTTCACCAGAATATAGAAAGTAGAAAAAGGTAATGTATTAGAAGCGTACAGCTGTCTACAGTGTTGGGGTAATTTTAAATCTCCGTATATATTTCTAGAGTAACACACAGACGCTCACAGGCTCAGTATGGATTACACCAGAATATAAAAAGTAGAAAAACGGTAACATATTACAAGTGTACAGCTGTAAACAGTGTTGGGGTAATTTTAAATCTCCGTATCTAATTCCAGAGTCAGACACAGACTCCCACAGGCTCAGTATGGATTACACAAGAATATAGAAAGTAGTTAAAGGGTAATGTATCAGAAGCGTAAAGCTGTATACAGTGTTGGGGTAATTTTACATCTCCGTATATATTTCCGGAGTAACACACAGACACTCACAGGCTCAGTATGGAGTAGACCAGAATATAAAAGGCAAAAAAAGGCTAATGTATCCGAAGATACCAGGCGTATACAGTGTAGGGGTAATTGTAAATCTAGTATACATTTCCGGAGTAACACACAGACGTTCACAGGCTCAGTATGGATTACACCAGAATATAAAAAGTAGAAAAAGGGTAATGTATTAGAAGCATACAGCTGTATACAATGTTGGGGTAATTTTAAATATCGTATATATTTCCAGAGTCAGACACAAATTCACATGCTCAGTATGGATTACACCAGAATATAAACAGTAGAAAAAGGGTAATGTATCAGAAGCGTACAGCTGTATAAAGTGTTGGGGTAATTTCAAATCTCCGTATATATTTCCAGAGTCAGACACAGACTTTCACAGGCTCATTATGGATTACACAAGAATATAAAAGTAGAAAAAGGGTAATGTATTAGAAGCGTACAGCTGTATACATTGTTGGGGTAATTTTAAATATCCGTGTATATTTCCAGAGTCAGACACAGACTCTCACAGACTCAGTATGGATTACACCAGAATATAAAAAGTAGAAAAAGTGTAATGTATCAGAAGCGTACAGCTGTATACAGTGTTGGGGTAATTTTAAATATCCGTATATATTTCCGGAGTCAGATACAGACTCTCACAGGCTCAGTATGGATTACACCAGAACATAAAAAGTAGAAAAAGGGTAATGTATTAGAAGCGTACAGCTGTATACATTGTTGGGGTAATTTTAAATATCCGTGTATATTTCCAGAGTCAGACACAGACTCTCACAGACTCAGTATGGATTACACCAGAATATAAAAAGTAGAAAAAGGGTAATTTATCAGAAGCATACAGCTGTATACAGTGTTGAGGTAATTTTAAATCTCCGTATATATTTCCAGAGTAACACACAGACGCTCACAAGCTCAGTATGGATTTCACCAGAATATAAAAAGTAGAAAAAGGGTAATGTATTAGAAGCGTACAGCTGTATACAGTGTTGGGGTAATTTTAAATCTCCGTATATATTTCCAGAGTCAGACACAGACTATCACAGGCTCAGTATCGATTACACCAGAATATAAAAAGTATAAAAAGGGTAATTTATCAGAAGCATACAGCTGTATACAGTGTTGAGGTAATTTTAAATCTCCGTATATATTTCCGGAGTAACACAGACGCTCACAGGCTCAGTATGGATTTCACCAGAATATAAAAAGTAGAAAAAGGGTAATGTATCAGAAGGATTCAGCTGTATACAGTGTTGTGGTAATTTTAAAACTCCGTATATATTTCCAGAGTCAGACACAGACTCTCACAGGCTCAGTATGAATTACACCAGAATATAAAAAGTAGAAAAAGGGTAATGTATTAGAAGCGTAGAGCTGTATACAGTGTTAGGGTAATTTTAAATCTCCGTATATAATTCCAGAGTCAGACAGAGACTCTCACAGGAAAAGTATGGATTACACCAGAACATAAAAAGTAGAAAAAGTGTAATGTATCAGAAGCGTACAGCTGTATACAGTGTTGGGGTAATTTTAAATCTCCGTATATATTTCCAGAGTCAGACACAGACTATCACAGGCTCAGTATGGATTACACCAGAATTTAAAAAGTAGAAAAATGGTATTTTATCAGAAGCATACAGCTGTATACAATGTTGAGGTAATTTTAAATCTCCGTATATATTTCCGGAGTAACACAGACGCTCACAGGCTCAGTATGGATTTCACCAGAATATAAAAAGTAGAAAAAGGGTAATGTATTAGAAGCGTACAGCTGTATGCAGTGTTGGGGTAATTTTAAATCTCCGCATATATTTCCAGAGTCAAACACAGACTATCAAAGGCTCAATATGGATTACACCAGAATATAAAAAGTAGAAAAAGGGTAATGTATCAGAAGGATTCAGCTGCATACAGTGTTGGGGTAATTTTAAATTTCTGTATATATTTCCGAAGTAACACACAGACTCCCACAGGCTCAGTGTGGATTACACAAGAATATAAAAAGTAGTTAAAGGGTAATGTATCAGAAGCGTACAGCTGTATACACTGTTGGGGTAATTTTACATCTCCGTATATATTTCCGGAGTAACACACAGACACTCACAGGCTCAGTATGGAGTAGACCAGAATATAAAAGGCAAAAAAAGGCTAATGTATCCGAAGATACCAGGCGTATACAGTGTAGGGGTAATTGTAAATCTCGTATACATTTCCGGAGTAACACACAGACGTTCACAGGCTCAGTATGGATTACACCAGAATATAAAAAGTAGAAAAAGGGTAATGTATTTGAAGCATACAGCTGTATACAGTGTTGGGGTAATTTTAAATATCGGTATATATTTCCAGAGTCAGACACAGACTCTTCCAGGCTCAGTATGGATTACACCAGAATATAAAAAGTAGAAAAAGAGTAATTTCTCAGAAGCATACAGCTGTATACACTGTTGAGGTAATTTTAAATCTCCGTATATATTTCCGGAGTAATACACAGACTCTCACAGGCTCAGTATGTTTTTCACCATAATATAAAAAGTAGAAAAAGGGTAATGTATTAGAAGCGTACAGCTGTCTACAGTGTTGGGGTAATTGTAAATCTCCGTATATATTTCCAGAGTCAGAAACAGACTCTCACAGGCTCAGTATGGATTACACCAGAATATAAAAAGTAGAAAAAGGGTAATGTATCAGAAGCATTCATCTGTATACAGTGTTGGGGTAATTTTAAATCTCTGTATATATTTCCGGACTAACACACAGACGCTCACAGGCTCAGTATGGATTACACCAGAATATAAAAAGTAGAAAAACGGTAATATATTACAAGTGTACAGCTGCATACAGTGTTGGGGTAATTTTAAATCTCCGTATATATTTCGAGAGTCAGACAGACTCTCACAGGCTCAGTATGGATTTCACCAGAATATAAAAAGTAGAAAAAGGGTAATGTATTAGAAGCGTACAGCTGTATGCAGTGTTGAGGTAATTTTAAATCTCTGTATATATTTCCAGAGTCAAACACAGACTATCAAAGGCTCAATATGGATTATACCAGAATATAAAAAGTAGAAAAAGGGTAATGTATTAGAAGCGTACAGCTGTATACAGTGTTGGGGTAATTTTAAATCTCCGTATATATTTCCAGAGTCAGACACAGACTCTCACAGGCTCAGTATGGATTACACCAGAATATAAAAAGTAGAAAAAGGGTAATGTATCAAAAGCGTACAGCTGTATACAGTGTTGGGGTAATTTTAAATCTCCGTATATAGTTCCAGAGTCAGACACAGGATCTCACAGGCTCAGTATGGATTACACCAGAACATAAAAAGTAGAAAAAGGGTAATGTATTAGAAGAGTACAACTGTATACAGTGTTGGGGTAATTTTAAATCTCCGTATATATTTCCAGAGTCAGACACAGACTCTCACAGGCGCAGTATGGATTACACCAGAATATAAAAGGTAGAAAAAGGGTAATGTATCAGAAGCGTACAGCTGTATACAGTGTTGGGGTAATTTTAAATCTCCGTATATATTTCCAGAGTCAGACACAGACTCTCACAGGCTCAGTATGGATTTCACCAGAATATAAAAAGTGGAAAAAGGGTAATGTATTAGAAGTGTACGCTTCTAATACATTACCCTTTTTCTACTTTTTATATTCTGGTGAAATCCATACTGAGCCTGTGAGAAAAAGGGTAATGTATTAGAAGCGTACAGCTGTATGCAGTGTTGAGGTAATTTTAAATCTCTGTATATATTTCCAGAGTCAAACACAGACTATCAAAGGCTCAATATGGATTACACCAGAATATAAAAAGTAGAAAAAAGGTAATTTATCAGAAGCATACAGCTGTATACAGTGTTGAGGTAATTTTAAATCTCCGTATATATTTCCGGAGTAACACACAGACGCTCACAGGCTCAGTATGGATTTCACCAGAATATAAAAAGTAGAAAAAGGGTAATGTATTAGAAGCGTACAGCTGTATACAGTGTTGGGGTAATTTTAAATCTCCGTATATATTTCCAGAGTCAGACACAGACTATCACAGGCTCAGTATGGATTACACACGAAAATTAAAAGTAGAAAAAGGGTAATTTATCAGAAGCATACAGCTGTATACAGTGATGAGGTAATTTTAAATCTCCGTATATATTTCCGGAGTAACACACAGACGCTCACAGGCTCAGTATGGATTTCACCAGAATATAAAAAGTAGATAAAGGGTAATGTATTAGAAGCGTACAGATGTATGCAGTGTTGGGGTAATTTTAAATCTCCGTATATATTTCCAGAGTCAAACACAGACTATCAAAGGCTCAATATGGATTACACCAGAATATAAAAAGTAGAAAAATGGTAATGTATCAGAAGGATTCAGCTGCATACAGTGTTGGGGTAATTTTATATTTCTGTATATATTTCCTGAGTCAGACACAGACTCTCACAGGCTCAGTATGGATTACACCAGAATATAAAAAGTAGAAAAAGGGTAATTTATCAGAAGCATACAGCTGTATACAGTGTTGAGGTAATTTTAAATCTCCGTATATATTTCCGGAGTAACACACAGACGCTCACAGGCTCAGTATGGATTTCACCAGAATATAAAAAATAGAAAAAGGGTAATGTATTAGAAGCGTACAGCTGTCTACAGTTTTGGGGTAATTTTAAATCTCCGTATATATTTCCAGAGTCAGAAACAGACTCTCACAGGCTCAGTATCGATTACACCAGAATATAAAAAGTAGAAAAAGGGTAATGTATCAGAAGCATTCAGCTGTATACAGTGTTGGGGTAATTTTAAATCTCTGTATATATTTCCGGACTAACACACAGTCGCTCACAGGCTCAGTATGGATTACACCAAAATATAAAAAGTAGAAAAACGGTAACATATTACAAGTGTACAGCTGCATACAGTGTTGGGGTAATTTTAAATCTCCGTATATAATTCCAGAGTCAAACACAGACTATCATAGGCTCAATATGGATTACACCAGAATATAAAAAGTAGAAAAAGTGTAATGTATCAGAAGAATTCAGCTGCATACAGTGTTGGGGTAATTTTAAATTTCTGTATATATTTCCGGAGTAACACACAGCCTCCCACAGGCTCAGTATGGATTACACAAGAATATAAAAAGTAGTTAAAGGGTAATGTATCAGTAGCGTACAGCTGTATACAGTGTTGGGGTAATTTTACATCTCCGTATATATCCCCGGAGTAACACATAGACACTCACAGGCTCAGTATGGAGTAGACCAGAATATAAAAGTCAAAAAAAGGCTAATGTATCCGAAGATACCAGGCGTATACAGTGTAGGGGTAATTGTAAATCTCATATACATTTCCAGAGTAACACACAGACGTTCACAGGCTCAGTATGGATTACACCAGAATATAAAAAGTAGAAAAAGGGTAATGTATTAGAAGCATACAGCTGTCATGTATAGTGTACAGTTCCTATAGCGTCTTGTGCTTGGGTGCGAGGAAACACAGGAGACATAGGTTGAAATGAAATGACTTGTATTACTTCATACAAGCATGCTGAAAAGTTCACACAGTTTGCAGGAACAGCGACAGGAGACACAGCAGGCCAGAGTAACTTCAAGCACTACAATAAATCTCCAAAGCAGGTTCAGGATCTCTTCTCTGTACCGTAATTCCTCTGCAAACATGGATTCACCAAACAGCAGGTTTCCAGAGTCCAAAAGTGTTCCAAGGTTCCTCAGTAGGGAATAGCTGGAGTACAAGTCCAAGGCTTCCAGGAGTCAGGTCACAGACTGACTGAGGCTTGATTCAGGAGCACTGATTGTTTAGCTGAGGCTGCTTAAGAAGCAAGAGGGAAGAATCAGGGCGGGAACATGAAAACTGGAAACTCCATATTAACTGAGGGCAAGAGCTGCAGAAAGACAAAAAGCAAAATGGCCGACGGAAAACTGAGTTTCAAGGAACATGTCAACAGAGACAAAGAACCTTACATTACTCCCCCCTTAGGGACAACCTCCGGATGACCTCAGACCAGGCTTGTCAGGGTACCTATGATGAAACTGGCGGAGCAGGCGAGGAGCATTTACATTATTGACTGGTTCCCATAAGTTGTCCTCCACTGGGTAGCCCTGCCATTTAATCAAATATTGCAACTGATTTCTGTACAACCTGGAATCTAGAATCCTTTCCACCATAAATTCTTCCTGACCATCGACCAGCACTGGGTCAGGGCAAGGAGAAGAACGTCCAGGAAACGTATTGGGTGTTGCAGCCTTTAGTAGGGATACATGAAAGACAGGGTGGATTCTCATAGTTCTGGGCAGTTGAAGACGACAAGCAACAGCACTTATAATCTTATTGATCTTATAAGGTCCAATGTACTTATGTCCCAATTTAGACGATGGAATCTTTAATTTAAGATTTCTGGTTGACAGCCAGACCAAATCTTCTACCTTGAAAGCTGGTGCAGGTTTACGAAATTTATCTGCTGCTTTCTTGTACCTTTCCTGAGCCAATTCTAGATTTTCCTTTAGAAGATCCATATTCTTTTGTAAAGAAGTGATTCTTTCAGCCACTGCCGGCAAGGGCGTATCTATGGGAAATCGAGGAAGAATGTTAGGATGATAACCTAGATTGGAGTAAAAAGGAGACTGCTTAGTGGAAGCGCTCTGAGAGTTGTTATAAGAGAACTCAGCCAGTGGAAGTAGATCCACCCAATCATCCTGTAGGTGGCAGATAAAACAGCGGAGATACTGCTCCAGGGTCTGATTGGTTCATTCTGTCTGTCCATTAGTCTGGGGATGAAAAGCAGAAGAAAGGTTTACTTTAATGTCCAATGCTGCACAGAAATTTTGCCAAAACCTTGAAGTGAATTGCACCCCTCGATCCGAAATGACCTCATCCGGTACTCCATGTAAGCGAAACACATTCTTAATCATCAAGTCTGATGTCTGTTTTGCAGTGGGTAAGCCGACACAAGGGATAAAATGAGCTGCCTTTGTTAGACGGTCAACCACCACTAGAATGGTGTTCTTCCCTTGAGAGGTTGGTAACTCCACAATGAAGTCCATAGAAATGGATCCCCACGGGCGGGACGGGGTGGGAAGGGGTTGCAACAGACCAGTTGGTGAGGAGCGAGGTGTTTTGCATCTTGCACAGACTTCACATGAAGTGACATAGTTTAAAACATCTTTCCTGTAAGTGGGCACACAAAAGAAACGAGAAAGAAATTCTTGTGTCTTTAGAATTCCCCTATGCCCGGCTATCTTGGAATCGTGGATGAGTTGCAATACTCTCAATCTGACTGTTTCAGGTATATACAGACGTTGTCCCTGAATCCACACACCATTCTTAAAGACAAGACTTACGTCCCTTGGGGTTTGAGCCAACAAAGAATCCGCATGGTATGCTTCCTTGATGTCCTTAAGTAGGTCTTGATTATGAATCACTCCCAGGAATCTAGAGTCAGGAAGAATAGTCTTAGGAGGAGTAAGTGGACGTGTCTCTGCTGAATGAATCCTAGAGAGTGCATCAGCCTTTCCATTGCGCGATCCTGGTCTATAAGAAATGACAAAATTAAATTGGTTTAGGAAAAGATTCCAGCGAGCCTGGCGAGGAGTCAGGCACTTAGCCGACCTGATAAATTCAAGGTTACGATGGTCTGTCAGGACGACTATTTGCTGTGCAGCTCCCTGAAGAAGGTGTCTCCATTCCTTGAAGGCGGCAATAATGGCCAACAATTCTCTATTGCCCACATCGTAGTTCCTCTCAGCCGAAGACAACTGCTGGGAAAAGAAGGCACAGGGATGCAAGACATTCTTCTCACCTGTTCTCTGAGAGAGTATAGCTCCAACGGCACAGTCTGAAGCATCCACCTCTATTATGAAGGCAAGCTCGGGGTTGGGATGTACTAAGATAGGTGCGGTGGTAAATTTATCCTTTAAACAGGAAAATGCTTCCTGAGCTTGCGGGGTCCAGGAGAACCTAGACTGTTTCCGGGTAAGTTGGGTGATAGGTGACACTACCTCAGAAAAATTCTTAATGAAACGTCTAAAAAAGTTGGCAAACCCGATGAAACGCTGCACCTCCTTCACATTTCTAGGAATTGGCCAATCCTTGATGGCTTGGGTCTTGCTTCCATCCATACTAATCCCTTGCGCAGATAGTACATACCCCAGAAATTGAATTTCGGTCCTATGGAATTCACATTTTTCAAGTTTGATGTAGAGATGGTTTTGTCTTAGGCGTTCTAAGACCATTCTCACATGTCCATGATGTTCCTCTGTGGAGTTAGAAAAAATTAGAATATCATCCAGATAAATCACCACAAATGTATCTAGGAGATCCCTGAAGATATCATTCACGAAGTGTTGGAAAGTGGCTGGGGCGGTACTCAGACCAAAAGGCATAATTAGATATTCAAAGTGTCCATAGCGTGACCTGAAAGCAGTCTTCCATTCATCCCCAGGTCTAATACGGACCAAGTTATAGGCCCCACGGAGATCCAGTTTAGAGAAAATTTTGGCATGCCGCACTCTCTCCAACAACTCAGGGATTAAAGGCAATGGATAACGGTTTCTAATAGTAACCTTATTGAGCTCCCTATAGTCTATGCAGGGTCTCAGAGATCCATCTTTCTTCTTCTCAAAGAAGATGGGTGCACCTGCGGGAGATGAAGAGGGGCGTATGAAGCCCTTGGCTAAATTTTCGTCTATATAATCCTTCAAAGCTTTTAGCTCGGGCCCCGCTAGGGGGTAGATCTTACCAAAAGGTATCTCGGCTCCAGGCAATAATTCAATTGGACAATCATATGGACGGTGAGGAGGAAGCTGATCAGCGTTCTTCTTGTCACATAAATCCACATTGTCCTGGTATACAGCTGGTAGTTCAGGGACTGACATGGTTCCTTTAGGAACAGAGCAAGCTGAAACTCCTTGACTCATCTGTTTCTCCGGAAAGTGTAATTCCTTGGTCTCCCAGTTAATCGTAGGATTCTGCGCCTGCAGCCATGGTAGCCCTAGAATAATGGGAAAGTGGGGAGAAGAGATAAGCAAAAAAGACATTTTCTCCTGATGATCTTTACCCATAAGGACCCTCAAAGGCTCTGTTTCTTGATCCACTGGTCCAGAAGTCAGTAGAGAGCCATCCACAGTCTCCATCTGTACTGGAGTAGCCTTCTTCACTGAACGTATCCCCTGTTTCAGAGCAAAGGAGATATCCATAAAATTTCCACTTGCTCCTGAGTCGATCATAGCAGAGCTAGACACCCAGACTGAGTCAACCCAGAGTTTGATGGAAAGGAAGCAATGAGAATTGTTTCTTTTACAACTCAGCTGGGACACCGCTGAGGAAACTTGAAAAATTGCAGCGTTTATACCGTCATCGTCCCCAGAACTAACAGAGTTTAAGTCTGAGAAATCAAGATCTCTTGCAGCAGATCTCTCTGGAGCCTAAGGCTCGGACATGACAGAGCTCCTCTCGCAACACTCACAGTGAATGACTGCTGCAGTAGTCTTACGAGAACGGCTGGGGTAGTTTATAATGAAGTGCCCTGACTTACCACAGTAGAAACATAGATTTTCCTTTATACGATGTTCTTTGCGTGCATCACTAACCCGTCTTTGTAAAGAGTCCACCTGCATGGGTTCAGGTTCTGGTTCCCTTGTGATCCTACTCAAAGGTTCCTTAGCTGAGGAGGGAGGTAGTAAAAGGTTAGTGCGATTATTTTCGAACCATCTCTCTTGTCTGCGTTCAGTCAGACGAGCATCAATACGGATACAATAGTTAATAAAGTCACCTAACGCAGTGGGAGGGTCGGCACGAGCAAGTTCATCCTTAATCAGTGGATACAACCCTTTCCGAAAAATAGATTTTTTAGCGGAAGTGTCCCAAGTGGTATCAAGAGCCCATCTCCTGAAATCCAGGGCATATTCGGCTACTGAACGCTTACCTTGGCGCAAAGTTAACATGGCTGCTTCAGCTGTTGCACCTCGATTGGGGTCATCAAACACCTGCCCCATGGCTGAAATAAAAGCATTAAGGTGATTCAAACAATCATCCTCAGTCTCAATCAGAGGGTTTGCCCACATCAAAGCCTTATTGGTAAGCAACATGATTATAGTAAGCACTTTGGATCGTTCAGTGGGAAATTGTGAAGCATGTGCAGAGAAAAATAAATTGCATTGATTAATAAATCCCCTGAATTTCTCACGTTCACCGCCAAAACGAAAAGGAGGTAATTTGGGGATCCCAGAACTCGGGGTTATGGCAGGAGCCTGGGCTCGTTCCTCTAGAGCAGGGGTGGGCAATTAATTTTGCCAGGGGGCCGCATGAGAAATTGGGATGGTTTTAGAGGGCCGGACTAATATAATTAACTCCGTTCTACCCAATACTGTATATATACATATATATATATATATATATATATACTGTATACTGTATATATACATACCTGCCCATTATCATCATCTTCTCCCCATCATCATCAATGCCTCCCCATTATCAGCAATGCCTGCCCATCATCATCTTCTCCCCATCATCAATGCCTGCCCATTATCATCAATGCCTGCCCATCATCATCTTCTCCCCATCATCAATGCCTGCCCATTATCATCAATGCCTGCCCATCATCATCTTCTCCCCATCATCAATGCCTGCCCATTATCATCAATGCCTGCCCATTATCATCATCTTCTCCCCATCATCATCAATGCCTCCCCATTATCAGCAATGCCTGCCCATCATCATCTTCTCCCCATCATCAATGCCTGCCCATTATCATCAATACCTGCCCATTATCATCATCTTCTCCCCATCATCATCAATGCCTGCCCATCATCATCATCATCTTCTCCCCATCATCAATGCCTGCCCATTATCATCAATACCTGCCCATTATCATCATCTTCTCCCCATCATCATCAATGCCTGCCCATCATCATCATCATCATCTTCTCCCCATCATCAATGCCTGCCCATTATCATCAATACCTGCCCATTATCATCATCTTCTCCCCATCATCATCAATGCCTCCCCATTATCAGCAATGCCTGCCCATCATCATCTTCTCCCCATCATCAATGCCTGCCCATTATCATCAATGCCTGCCCATTATCATCATCTTCTCCCCATCATCATCAATGCCTCCCCATTATCAGCAATGCCTGCCCATCATCACACACAGACAGCACATAAGCACTCTCTCACATACACACACACACACACACACAAAGCACCGCACTACATAGACACAGACACACACAGAGACACGTCTTACCTGTCCAGCGTCCCCGCTCTCTGACACAGCCGGCCGCTGAATGATGAGGTCATTCAGCGGCCGGCTGTGAGAGGAAGCGCCGGTGGAGCCCGGAGCTGCAGCAGCGGAGGCACGGGAGAGGTAAGTATTGTGCCAGCTGATGCCGGGGCCCTGAGACTGCCGGAGCGCCTCCGCGGGCCGGTCACTGACAGCCGGCGGGCCGCCCCTTGCCCGGGTCTGCTCTAGAGCCTCAATCCTGGCTCGCAATTCCTGGGTAGTCTGTCCAAACACTTGCAAATTATGATTAGTGAGGTCCTGTAGGCTTGCAAAACGGGTTTTTAAAGTCTGTACATCTGAAAGGATTGTATCAGTCACTCCGCAAAGTTCCTTTTTGCGGGCCTCCATCTTCCAGATCTTTTAAGGCAGAAGTGCTGGAAGAGGAAAGGAAAAAAAAAACAAAAAAAACAATAGTGTTTACCTGTGGTAACACTCCAGAGTAAAATTTTAAGGGAATGCGCTCACCTGGAATGGTTGTGAGAAGTCACAACCACTGTCATCACATAAGGTATTAAACGGACATCTGATATCCACAGTCACAGCAGACACGGCTTTCCCAGACCCAGCAGACACTAAACATTGGCTCCTGAATCTTGTCATGTATAGTGTACAGTTCCTATAGCGTCTTGTGCTTGGGTGCGAGGAAACACAGGAGACATAGGTTGAAATGAAATGACTTGTATTACTTCATACAAGCATGCTGAAAAGTTCACACAGTTTGCAGGAACAGCGACAGGAGACACAGCAGGCCAGAGTAACTTCAAGCACTACAATAAATCTCCAAAGCAGGTTCAGGATCTCTTCTCTGTACCGTAATTCCTCTGCAAACATGGATTCACCAAACAGCAGGTTTCCAGAGTCCAAAAGTGTTCCAAGGTTCCTCAGTAGGGAATAGCTGGAGTACAAGTCCAAGGCTTCCAGGAGTCAGGTCACAGACTGACTGAGGCTTGATTCAGGAGCACTGATTGTTCAGCTGAGGCTGCTTAAGAAGCAAGAGGGAAGAATCAGGGCGGGAACATGAAAACTGGAAACTCCATATTAACTGAGGGCAAGAGCTGCAGAAAGACAGAAAGCAAAATGGCCGACGGAAAACTGAGTTTCAAGGAACATGTCAACAGAGACAAAGAACCTTACAACAGCTGTATACAGTGTTGGGGTAATTTTAAATATCGGTATATATTTCCAGAGTCAGACACAAATTCACACGCTCAGTATGGATTACACCAGAATATAAAAAGTAGAAAAAGGGTAATGTATCAGAAGCGTACAGCTGTATAATGTGTTGGGGTAATTTTAAATCTCCGTATATATTTCCAGAGTCAGACACAGACTCTCACAGACTCAGTATGGATTACTCCAGAATATAAAAAGTAGAAAAAGGGTAATGTATTAGAAGCGTACATCTGTATACAGTGTTGGGGTAATTGTAAATCTCCGTATATATTTTCGGAGTAACAGACAGACGCTCACAGGCTCAGTATGGATTACACCAGAATATAAAAAGTAGAAAAAGGGTAATTTATCAGAAGCATACAGCTGTATACAGTGTTGAGGTAATTTTAAATCTCCGTATATATTTCCGGAGTAACACACAGACGCTCACAGGCTCAGTATGGATTTCACCAGAATATAAAAAGTAGAAAAAGGGTAATGTATTAGAAACGTACAGCTGTATACAGTGTTGGGGTAATTTTAAATCTCCGTATATATTTCCAGAGTCAGACACAGACTATCACAGGCTCAGTATGGATTACACCAGAATTTAAAAAGTAGAAAAAGGGTAATTTATCAGAAGCATACAGCTGTAAACAGTGTTGAGGTAATTTTAAATCTCCGTATATATTTTCGGAGTAACACACAGATGCTCACAGGCTCAGTATGGATTTCACAATATAAAAAGTAGAAAAAGGGTAATGTATTAGAAGCGTACAGCTGTATGCAGTGTTGGGGTAATTTTAAATCTCCGTATATATTTCCAGAGTCAAACACAGACTATCAAAGGCTCAATATGGATTACACCAGAATATAAAAAGTAGAAAAAGTGTAATGTATCAGAAGGATTCAGCTGCATACAGTGTTGGGGTAATTTTAAATTTCTGTATATATTTCCGGAGTAACATACAGACTCCCACAGGCTCAGTATGGATTACACAAGAATATAAAAGTAGTTAAAGGGTAATGTATCAGAAGCGTACAGCTGTATACAGTGTTGGGGTAATTTTACATCTCCGTATATATTTCCGGAGTAACACACAGACACTCACAGGCTCAGTATGGAGTAGACCAGAATATAAAAGGCAAAAAAAGGCTAATGTATCCGAAGATACCAGGCGTATAGAGTGTAGGGGTAATTGTAAATCTCATATACATTTCCGGAGTAACACACAGACATTCACAGGCTCAGTATGGATTACACCAGAATATAAAAAGTAGAAAAAGGGTAATGTATTAGAAGCACACAGCTGTATACAGTGTTGGGGTAATTTTAAATATCGGTATATATTTCCAGAGTCAGACACAAATTCACACGCTCAGTATGGATTACACCAGAATATAAAAAGTAGAAAAAGGGTAATGTATCAGAAGCGTACAGCTGTATAAAGTGTTGGGGTAATTTTAAATCTCTGTATATTTTTCCAGAGTCAGACACAGAAGCACCCAGGATGTGGAAGGAATTGGCCCAATGAGAGGGAAAAGACACGAGACAAAAATATGTAAAATGATGCCTTTATTGTACAAAAATTGGCTGACAAATATGCAATAAAACCATGTAAAAATAAGATATGTAATAAAATATAAATGATAAACTAAACACACCACAATCAGTAAGCTGTGATGTATACACATTCAAATATAAATGAACATATATAAGAGGAATTGTGTATACATATGCTCAAATAATAATAACCAGGAACATGGTATGTGAAAAACATGTAAAAATAAATATTGTAAGTGGCACAAAAAAGATGATAAAAATGAGATGTGATAAGAACTGACTAAAGAAATGACCATATAAAAAATGTGTATGAAGTTGTGGTCAAATATGTGTCAAAATTAGCAATAACGATGAAAGCCCTAACTAGGCACACACAGAAGGAATAATAAACTGTGCTTAAATATATGTAACGTATAATAACTAAACGGATGATAGTGCTAAACTATACTGTGCAATAGTGCATAGAAAATGTGCCACATAGTAACAAAAAGAGGAGAGACCATACCTGGGAGCAATAACAGCGTGGTGTGCAAAAAGAACGCGCCCCGACGCGCGTTTCGGAAATTTAATCCTTCGTCAGGAGGATACATATTGGATATTATTGTGATGTATTAGAAGCGTACAGCTGTATATATTGTTGGGGTAATTTTAAATATCCGTGTATATTTCCAGAGTCAGACACAGACTCTCACAGACTCAGTATGGATTACACCAGAATATAAAAAGTAGAAAAAGTGTAATGTATCAGAAGCGTACAGCTGTATACAGTGTTGGGGTAATTTTAAATCTCCGTATATATTTCCTGAGTCAGACACAGACTCTCATAGGCTCAGTATGGATTACACCAGCATATAAAAAGTAGAAAAAGGGTCATTTATCAGAAGCATACAGCTGTATACAGTGTTGAGGTAATTTTAAATCTCCGCATATATTTCCGGAGTAACAAAGACGCTCACAGGCTCAGTATGGATTTCACCAGAATATAAAAAGTAGAAAAAGGGTAATGTATTAGAAACGTACAGCTGTATGCAGTGTTGGGGTAATTTTAAATCTCCGTATATATTCCAGAGTCAAACACAGACTTTCAAAGGCTCAATATGGATTACACCAGAATATAAAAAGTAGAAAAAGGGTAATGTATCAGAAGGATTCAGCTGCATACAGTGTTGGGGTAATTTTAAATTTCTGTATATATTTCCAGAGTCAGACACAGACTCTCACAGGCTCAGTATGGATTACACCAGAATATAAAAAGTAGAAAAAGGGTAATTTATCAGAAGCATACAGCTGTATACAGTGTTGAGTGGTGTTGAGCGATACTTTCCGATATCCAAAAATATCGGATCGGAATGGTATCGCCGATATCACTAAAATATCGGCGATACCCGATACCGATACCGGAAGTCCCATGTAAGTCTATGGGAACAAAATATCGCAACTAAAAAAACACTTTCTTTCCTTGTAAACACAAAATATACACACATAGAATACATATATATATATATATATATATATATATATATACATGTCATTGTGACATATATATATATATACATATATTTATAGTTTATTCACTTCTACATAGTAAAATAGCCTCTGATTCAATTGCCGGGTAAAGCCGGCATTTGTGAAAAGACAGAAGCACCCGAGGGTCCAGTCGCCACAGAGATGTTGCATCGCACCCAGCGGTGTGACAACTTACTCTCAGGTAAGGAGGAAACACCCCATTGACTCCAACCACTGCATTCAACAGTACACTATGCCAGCTGAGTGTAGGCAGACCCAATAGGATGGTCTAGCTCAGGCTGGTTAGAACAGGGTGTAGCTAGTTGGATGGGAGGGGTTGAGGCAGCCTTATGCTGCATGTCTTTGTAGTAAGAATTGTTTCCTTTCCTGCTTTCTTACTACGTCGCATACTCCACTCTGCTACATCACTCTGCACCATTGCTCTATCTCACATCTATCTGCCCTGGAAGGATAGCGTGTTACCTGTAGAAGACTTATCACCTACCTGCACTACACCATCCCTTCCAGAGGACCTGCACAGCAGCGCTGGACACCCTGACCAGGTACTACAGGTGGCGTCACGACAAACTACACGAACATTCTATCATCCCCTGGAAATATCCCACATTCCAGTGATCGCCCAGGCCAGAAGTTGTAGGGAGGTCATACAGCATACCTCCCAAATTTGGAAGACAGGAAAGAGGATTAAAGGCTGCGGCGCGTGTTGCGCGCTGATGAAAATTTTAGGCCACGCCCCGACAACACCCATTTCACAGCTAATCACACCCATATCCTCGCCCCAAGCGTAACCATTTAGCACTGCTGATCACACTGACTGGTAATGAGGGCACAGTGGCTGGTACTGAGGAAAAGAAAGAAAGAGCAGCGAGAGAGAAAGAACAAACAGAGAAAGAAAGAGAGGAAAGAAAGAAAAGAGAGAAAGAAAGAACAGAGAGAAAAAAGAACAGAGAGCGAGAAGGAAAGAACAGAGAGCGAGAAAGAAAGACTAGAGAGAGAGCCATAGGCGTAGCTAGGGTTTTGGTTTAGTGGGGGCAAAACTTCTGAGTGGGCCCATCATCAGAGAACCTCAGCAAATGACCGCGCTGTTGGCCAAAATAATCTATATATAAAAAGACCAATATTGATATTACCGCCATATGGTCTGTGTTAAATAATACCAGTCCTACAGAACATATAGATTACAGCACAGGTACAGATAATGACTTACCGCTGATGTTCTTTCTAATGGAATTGTTCACTTTTCATATCTTTTCCATCTGGCCCACACCGACATGACGACTTCTCCAGCCAGGACTCGACTGCACCCCCATTAAAAAAAAAATAAAAAAAATACTCACCTCCCGGCTCCTGTGCTGCTCACTGTTCTCCCTCTCAGCGTCTGACAGCGGGCGCCGGCAGGTGATGTTATTGCGCCCGCTGTCATACGCTGAGAGGGGGATTATGGGAGAGAAGGAGCGCTCGCTCCTTCTCTCTCTATGCGGTCAGCTTTATCGGCTGGATGCCGATACAGCTGACCCTCCGATGACGGGTGGAGGGGCCCACTGCTGGCACTGGGCCCCCCCAACGCCTGTTCAGGCCCCATAGCTTCCGGGCGGCAGAGCAGGGAGAGCGATTCTCCCTGCTCTACCGCAGAATGTAACTGTATCGTAGCTCCGGGTGGGCCCCCTCAGAGCGCGGGCCCCGGGGCCACCGCCCCCTCTGCCCCGCGACCTATCCTTTCAAATCAGGGCCCACCACGCAGGAGCTGGGGCCCACCGTAGGTTTCTCCGGTGTCCCGGTGCCTCAGTCCGACCCTGCTTGCCAGCCTGATAATACCAGGCCACAGCAGTCTGCTTATCATTGCTGGTTAACAAAAATAGGGGATCCCCTCGAAAAAAAAATTGGCGTGGGGTCCACCCTATTTTTGTTAACCAGCCAGATGAAGCAGACTGCTGAGGCCTGGTTTTTCAGGCTGGTAATGAGCCAATATCCATGGACCTTGCCAGCCTGATAATACCAGGCCACAGCAGTCTGCTTAGCTTGGCTGGTTAACAAAAATAGGGGATCCCCTCGAAAAAAAAAAACGGCGTAGGGGTCCCCCTATTTTTGTTAACCAGCCAAGTAAAATGCAGACTGCTGCGGCCTGGTATTAAAAGACTGTCAAGGCCCATGGATTTTGGCCCTCAACAGCCTGATAATACCAGGCTACAGCAGCCCCACATTTGGCGCATCAAAAGATGTGCCAATTGTGGCACTTTACCCGGCTCTTCCCACTGCCCTGTAGCGGTGGCAAGTGGGGTAATAAGGGGTTAATGTCACCGTTGATTGCACGGTGACAATAAGCCCGGTTAATAATGGAGAGGTGTCAATAAGACACCGATCCATTATTAATCCCAAAGTTTTTAAATGTATAAAAAAAAAGACACAGCAAGAAAAAAGTATTTTAATGAAATAAAAGAGACAACACAGTTTTCATTTCTTTTATTATACTCTCATCCTGCGACGCCATCGATCTCCTGTAAAAAAAGGAAAAAAACAAACCAACAGTATACCACCTGTCCGACGCAGTCCATATTAACGACTGTCCCACGACGATCCAGCTCTGCTACATCGGAATAACAGGCATAGGCTGTCATCCCGGCGCAGCACAGCTGATTACCTGCTTCCCCGGCGGTGACGTCATCGGACTGACTGCTTTACGGCCGGGATTACCCAGCAGTCACTGCAGTTATCGCGAGAAACTGCATGTGACCGCCGGGGAAAGATGATGGCGGCCATCAACCAGTCCAGGCCGTGACCACCGGAGATCTTCTGCCAGTTAAGTGCCGCTGACTCCTGACAGACCCGACTGACGGACACTCACAGTGACAGTGACAATTCCGATTCCGGTATACGATATATGGGAAATATCGAAAGTCAATATCGAAAGTCCGATACAGCTAATATCGGCCGATACCCGATACTTGCGGTATAGTATCGCTCAACACTAGTGTTGAGGTAATTTTAAATCTCCGTATATATTTCCGGAGTAACACACAGACGCTCACAGGCTCAGTATGGATTTCACCAGAATATAAAAAGTAGAAAAAGGGTAATGTATTAGAAACGTACAGCTGTATACAGTGTTGGGGTAATTTTAAATCTCCGTATATATTCCCAGAGTCAGACACAGACTATCACAGGCTCAGTATGGATTACACCAGAATTTAAAAAGTAGAAAAAGGGTAATTTATCAGAAGCATACAGCTGTAAACAGTGTTGAGGTAATTTTAAATCTCCGTATATATTTTCGGAGTAACACACAGATGCTCACAGGCTCAGTATGGATTTCACCAGAATATAAAAAGTAGAAAAAGGGTAATGTATTAGAAGCGTACAGCTGTATGCAGTGTGGGGTAATTTTAAATCTCCGTATATATTTCCAGAGTCAAACACAGACTATCAAAGGCTCAATATGGATTACACCAGAATATAAAAAGTAGAAAAAGGTAAATTATTAGAAGGTACAGCTGTATACAGTGTTGGGGTAATTTTAAATCTCCGTATATATTTCCGGAGTATACACAAGACTCCACAGGCTCAGTATGGATTACACAAGAATATAAAAAGTAGTTAAAAGGGTAATGTATCAGAAGCGTACAGCTGTATACAGTGTTGGGGTAATTTTAATCTCCGTATATATTTCCGAGTAACACACAGACACTCACAGGCTCAGTATGGATAGACCAGAATATAAAAGTGCAAAAAAGGCTAATGTATCCGAAGATACCAGGCGTATACAGTGTAGGGGTAATTGTAAATCTCGTATATCATTTCCGGAGTAACACACAGACGTTCACAGGCTCAGTATGGATTACACCAGAATATAAAAAGTAGAAAAAGGGTAATGTATTAGAAGCATACAGCTGTATACAGTGTTGGGGTAATTTATAAATATCGTATATATTTCCGAGTCAGACACAAATTCACAGCTCAGTATGGATTACACCAGAATATAAAAAGTAGAAAAAGGGTAATGTATCAGAAGTACAGCTGTATAAGTGTTGGGGTAATTTAAATCTCGTATATATTTCCAGAGTCAGACACAGACTTCACAGGCTCAGTATGGATACACCAGAATATAAAAAGTAGAAAAAGGGTAATGTATTAGAAGCGTACAGCTGTATACAGTGTTGGGGTAATTTTAAATCATCCGTGATATATTTCCAGAGTCAGACACAGACTCTCACAGGCTCAGTATGGATTACACCAGAATATAAAAAGTAGAAAAAGGGTAATGTATCAGAAGCGTACAGCTGTATACAGTGTTGGGTAATTTTAAATCTCCGTATATATTTCCAGAGTCAACAAAGACTCTCACAGGCTCAGTATGGATTACACCAGATATAAAAAGTAGAAAAAGGGTAATTAATAGAAGCATACAGCTGTATACAGTGTTGGGTAATTTTAAATCTCCGATATATTTCCAGAGTAACAAAGACCTCACAAGGCTCAGTATGGATTTCACCAGAATATAAAAAGTAGAAAAAGGGTAATGTATCAGAAGCGTACAGCTGTATACAGTGTTGGGGTAATTTTAATTTCTCGTATATATTTCCAGAGTCAAACACAGACTTTCACAGGCTCATATGGATTACACAAGAATATAAAAAGTAGAAAAAGGGTAATGTATTCAGAAGGATACAGCTGCATACAGTGTTGGGGTAATTTTAAATTCTGTATATATTTCCAGAGTCAGACACAGACTCTCACAGGCTCAGTATGGATTACACCAGAATATAAAAAGTAGAAAAAGGGTAATTATATCAGAAGCATACAGCTGTATACAGTGTTGGGTAATTTTAAATCTCGTATATATTTCAGAGTAACACACAGACACTCACAGCTCAGTATGGATTTCACCAAATATAAAAAGTAGAAAAAGGGTAAGTATTAGAAGAGTACAGCTGTATACAGTGTTGGGGTAATTTTAAATCTCCGTATATATTTCCAGAGTCAGAAACAGACTCTCACAGGCTCAGTATGGATTACACCAGAATATAAAAGTAGAAAAAGGGTAATGTATCAGAAGCATTCAGCTGTATATCAGTGTTGGGGAATTTTTAATCTCCGTATATATTTCAGGAGTAACACCAGACCTCACAGGCTCAGTATGGATTACACCAGAATATAAAAAGAAAAAAAGGTAAATTACAAGGATACAGCTATATACAGTGTTGGGGTAATTTTAAATCTCCGTATCTATTTCCAGAGTCTACACAGACTCCACAGGCTCAGTATGGATTACACAAGAATATAAAAAGTAGTAAAAGGTAATGTATCAGAAGCGTACAGCTGTATACAGTGTTGGGGTAATTTTACATCTCCGTATTTATTTCCAGAGTCAAACACAGACTATCAAAGCTCAATATGGATTACACCAGAATATAAAAAGTAGAAAAAGTGTAATGTATCAGAAGGATTCAGCTGCATACAGTGTTGGGGTAATTTTAAATTTCTGTATATATTTCAGGTGTAACACACAGACTCCACAGGCTCAGTACGGATTACACAAGAATATAAAAAGTAGAAAAGGGTCATGTATTAGAAGCTACAGCTGTATACATTGTTGGGTAATTTTAAATTCCGTGTATATTTCCAGCGTCAGACACAGACTTCACAGACTCAGTATGGATTACTCCAGAATATAAAATGTAGAAAAAGTGTAATATATCAGAAGCGTACAGCTGTATACAGTGTTGGGGTAATTTTAAATCTCCGTATATATTTCCGGAGTCAGATACAGACTCTCACAGGCTCAGTATGGATTACCAGAACATAAAAAGTAGAAAAGGGTAATGTATTAGAAGCGTACATCTGTATTCAGTGTTGGGTAATTGTAAATCTCCGTATATATTTTCAGAGTAACAGACAGACGCTCACAGGCTCAGTATGGATTACACCAGAATATAAATGTAGAAAAGGTAATGTATTAGAAGCGTACAGCTGTATACAGTGTTAGGGTAATTTTAAATTCCGTATATAATTCCAGAGTCAGACACGACTCTCACAGGCTCAGTATGATTACACCAGAACATAAAAAGTAGAAAAAGGGTAATGTATTAGAAGCGTTCATCTGCATACAGTGTTGTGGTAATTTTAAATCTCCGTATATATTTCCAGAGTCAGACACAGACTCAGTATGGATTACACCAGAATATAAAAAGTAGAAAAAGGGTAATGTATTAGAAGCGTACAGCTGTATACAGTGTTGGGGTAATTTAAATTTCTGTATATATTTCCAGAGTCAGACACAGACTTCACAGGCTCAGTATGGATTACACCAGAATATAAAAAGTAGAAAAAGGGTAATTTATCAGAAGCATACAGCTGTTACAGTCTTGAGGTAATTTTAAATCTCCGTATATTTTCCGAAGTAACACACAGACGCTCACAGGCTCAGTATGGATTTCAGCAGAATATTAAAAGTAGAAAAAGGTAATGTATTAGAAGCGTACGCTGTATGCAGTGTTGGGTAATTTTAATCTCCGTATTATTTCCGGAGTACACACAGACACTCACAGGCTCAGTATGGAATAGACAGAATATAAAAGGCAAAAAAAGCTAATGTATCCGAAGATACCAGGCGTATACAGTGTAGGGAGACACAGACTCTCACAGGCTCAGTATGGATTACACCAGAATATAAAAAGTAGAAAAAGGGTAATGTATTAGAAGCGTACAGCTGTCTACAGTGTTGGGGTAATTTTAAATTCCGTATATATTTCCAGAGTCAGAAACAGACTCTCACAGGCTCAGTATGGATTACACCAGAATATAAAAAGTAGAAAAAGGGTAAGTTATTAGAAGAGTACAGCTGTATACAGTGTTGGGGTAATTTTAAATCTCCATATATATTTCCGGAGTATCACACAGACGCTCACAGGCTCAGTATGGATTACACCAGAATATAAAAAGTAGAAAAACAGTAACATATTACAAGTGTACAGCTGTATACAGTGTTGGGGTAATTTTAAATCTCCGTATCTATTTCCAGAGTCAGACACAAGACTCCCACAGGCTCAGTATGGATTACACAAGAATATAAAAAGTAGTTAAAGGGTAATGTATCAGAAGCGTACAGCTGTATACAGTGTTGGGTAATTTTACATCTCCGTATATATTTCCGAGTAACACACAGACACTCACAGGTTCAGTATGGAGTAGACCAGAATATAAAAGGCAAAAAAAGGCTAATGTATCCGAAGATACCAGGCGTATACAGTGTAGGGGTAATTGTAAATCTCGTATACATTTCCGGAGTAACACACAGACGTTCAAAGGCTCAGTATGGATTACACCAAAATATAAAAAGTAGAAAAAGGGTAATGTATTAGAAGCATACAGCTGTATACAGTGTTGGGGTAATTTTAATATCGGTATATATTTCCAGAGTCAGACACAAATTCACACGCTCAGTATGGATTACACCAGAATATAAAAAGTAGAAAAAGTGTAATGTATAGAAGCGTACAGCTGTATCAGTGTTGGCGTAATTTTAAATCTCCGTATATATTTCCAGAGTCAAACACAGACTATCAAAGGCTCAATATGATTAAACAAGAATAATAAAAATGTAGAAAAAGGGTAATGTATTAGAAGCGTACAGCTGTATGCAGTGTTGGGTAATTTAAATCTCCGTATATATTTTCGAGTCAACAACAGAACCTCAAAGGCTCAGTATGGATTACACCAGAACATAAAAAAGTAGAAAAAGGGTAATGTATTAGAAGCGTACATCTGTATACAGTGTTGGGGTAATTGTAAATCTCCGTATATATTTTCGGAGTAACAGACAGACGCTCACAGGCTCAGTATGGATTACACCAGAATATAAAAAGTAGAAAAAGGGTAATGTATCAGAAGCGTACAGCTGTATACAGTGTTTAGGTAATTTAAATCTCGTATATATTTCCAGAGTCAGACACAGACTCTCACAGGCTCAGTATGATTACACCAGAATATAAAAAGTAGAAAAAGGGTAATGTATCAGAAGCGTACAGCTGTATGCAGTGTTGGCGTAATTTTAAATCTCCGTATTATTTCCAGAGTCAAACACAGACTATCAAAGGCTCAATATGGATTACACCAGAATATAAAAAGTAGAAAAAGTGTAATGTATCAGAAAGATTCAGCTGCATCAGTGTTGGGTAATTTTAAATTCTGTATATATTTCCAGAGTTAACACACAGACTCCACAGGCTCAAATACGGATTACACAAGAATATAAAAAGTAGAAAAAGGTAATGTATTAGAAGCGTTTCAGCTGATACAGTGTTGGGGTAATTTTAAATATCGTGTATATTTCCAGGTCAGACACAGACTCTCCCAACTCAGTATGGATTACTCAAGAATATAAAATGTAGAAAAAGGTAATGTATCAGAAGCGTACAGCTGTATACATTGTTGGGGTAATTTTAAATCTCCGTTATATTTCCGGATCAGACACAGACTCTCACAGGCTCAGTATGGATTACACCAGAATATAAAAGTAGAAAAAGGGTAATGTATTAGAAGCGTACATCTGTATTCAGTGTTGGGGTAATTGTAAATCTCCGTATATATTTCAGAGTCAGTACAGACCTCACAGGCTCAGTATGGATTACACCAGAATATAAAATGTAGAAAAAGGGTAATGTATTAGAAGCGTACAGCTGTATACAGTGTTGGGGTAATTTTTAAATCTCCGTATATAATTTCCAGAGTCAGACCAGACGCTCACAGGCTCAGTATGGATTACACCAGAACATAAAAGTAGAAAAAGGGTAATGTATTAGAAGCGTACATCTGCATACAGTGTTGTGGTAATTTTAAATCTCCGTATATAATTTCCAGAGTCAGACAAACAGCTCAGTTATGGATTACACCAGAATATAAAAAGTAGAAAAAGGGTAATGTATTAGAAGCGTACAGCTGTATACAGTGTTGGGTAATTTTAAATCTTTGTATATATTTCCAGAGTCAGACACAGACTCTCACAGCTCGTATGGATTACACCAGAATATAAAAAGTAGAAAAAGGGTAATGTTTTAGAAGCATACAGCTGTATACAGTTTGAGGTAATTTTAAATCTCCGTATATATTTCCGAAGTAACACAGACCTCACAGGCTCAGTATGGATTCACAGAATATTAAAAGTAGAAAAAGGGTAATTATTAGAAGCATACAGCTGTATGCAGTGTTGGGGGTAATTTTAAATCTCCGTATATATTTCCGGAGTAACACACAGACCTCACAGGCTCAGTATGGATTACCAGAATATAAAAGGAAAAAAGGTAATGTATCAGAAGATACCCGCGTATACAGTGTAGTGGGTAATTGTAAATCTCCATATACATTTCAGAGTCACACAGACTATCACAGGCTCAGTATGGATTACACCAGAATATAAAAAGTAAAAAAGGGTAATATATCAGAAGCATACAGCTGTATACAGTGTTGGGGTAATTTTAAATTCGTATATATTTCCAGAGTCAGACACAAATTCACACGCTCAGTATGGATTACACCAGAATATTAAAAGTAGAAAAAGGGTAATGTATCAGAAGCGTACAGCTGTATACAGTGTTGGGGTAATTTTAAATATCCGTGTATATTTCCAAAGTCAGACACAGACTCTCACAGACTCAGTATGGATTACACCAGAATATAAAAAGTAGAAAAAGTGTAATGTATCAGAAGCGTACAGCTGTATACAGTGTTGGGGTTATTTTAAATCTCCGTATATATTTCCAGAGTCAGACACAGACTCTCACAGGCTCAGTATGGATTACACCAGAATATAAAAAGTAGAAAAAGGGTAATTTATCAGAAGCATACAGCTGTATACAGTGTTGACGTAATTTTAAATCTCCGCATATATTTCCGGAGTAACAAAGACGCTCACAGGCTCAGTATGGATTTCACCAGAATATAAAAAGTAGAAAAAGGGTAATGTATTAGAAGCGTACAGCTGTATGCAGTGTTGGGGTAATTTTAAATCTCCGTATATATTTCCAGAGTCAAACACAGACTTTCAAAGGCTCAATTTGGATTACACCAGAATATAAAAAGTAGAAAAAGGGTAATGTATCAGAAGGATTCAGCTGCACACAGTGTTGGGGTAATTTTAAATTTCTGTATATATTTCCAGAGTCAGACACAGACTCTCACAGGCTCAGTATGGATTACATCAGAATATAAAAAGTAGAAAAAGGGTAATTTATCAGAAGCATACAGCTGTATACAGTGTTGAGGTAATTTTAAAACTCTGTATATATTTCCAGAGTAACACACAGACTCTCACAGTCTCAGTATGGATTTCACCATAATATAAAAAGTAGAAAAAGGGTAATGTATTAGAAGCGTACAGCTGTCTACAGTGTTGGGGTAATTTTAAATCTCCGTATATATTTCCAGAGTCAGAAACAGACTCTCACAGGCTCAGTATGGATTACACCAGAATATAAAAAGTAGAAAAAGTGTAATGTATCAGAAGCGTACAGCTGTATACAGTGTCGGGGTAATTTTAAATCTCCGTATATATTTCCAGAGTCAGACACAGACTTTCACTGTTATGGGTCTGCGGAACACACCAAATATATAATGTAGAAAGGTGCGTTCGCAGCCCGCTGTCCACCGTGCAAGCGGAGCCTGCTGCTAGTAAAAATGGCGCGAGAAACAAACTCTGTTATCCCGCAGAGTCGCCAACATAAACGCCGTAATGCGCTGTGGCAATGAGTGCGAACTCTGTTACTCCACAGAGCCGCTAGAAGGAGAGCCGCAGCGCTATATGGCGATGTGTGCGCACTCACTAGACACAACTGAGTGGCAAAGAAAACACGCTAGGGCGCTGACTAGCGTTGAAAGCGAACCCTGTTACGTCACAGGGCCGCTGAGAAAAAGCACTGTGTCCTGTAAGGCTCTCAGGTACACAGTTAAGTGCTAAGCGTACATAAAGCGTGATCATGTGCTAATGTCCTCGCGGGAGTCACCCGCAATCTATGGCGTCTGAACGCCAGACCCTGAACACGGCAATCAAAACTCCTCACCGGTTATGCCGGTAATCTAGGGCATCTAGGACACCGACCCTGACCAGCTACCATACCAAACTCCTCACCGATTAAGTCGGTATTCTAGTGGCTTATTTCAGCCGGGTCCCTATCCACACATACACATGACCACACTGGCGCATAGCATACAATGGTTGATATTAGCGCATGGCAGCCCAGCCATGCTACCCTTTTATAGCAACAGCTACAGGACCTTCCAGGAACAAGGACCAATGAGAAACTGTTACAAACACATGTAGCTACATGACCTTCCTGGCGGACCAATAGGAGCCGCTGCAGCACCTGAACATGTGACCCCTGATCTCCAATGAGAGATCTCACTCTGGGCATGCTCAGAAGGGAAAACGCAGGACTTTGTCCCAAAGACGTCTGCTCCAGCACTGGCTATAATAGCAGATCCAGGAAAGGCAGCAGCAAGTCACTGCACAGTAGTGGAGTGGGCAAGACGCTTGGACCGACGTCTCTGCTGAGCAGGCTCCACTGCGGCCGGAGATGAATGGGAGACCGCAGCGGGACGGGTTCGAGACTCCTCTTGTGCAGCAGCGGGAAATCGAACCCTAACATTACCCCCCCTCCTAGGGCCCCCCCTTCTTTGGGCCTCGCTGCGCTCAAAGGCGGCGAAGAGCTGCGGAGCGTGAACATGCTCGGCAGGCTCCCAGGATCTATCCTCATGCCCATAACCCCTCCAATCCACCAAATAAATTTTTTTGCCTCGTACCACCTTGCACCCAACAATGGCGTTCACCTCATGATCATCGGTAGATGAACCCGACGTCCCGGCAGATGACTCGGAAAACCGTGAAATGGCCACGGGTTTCAAGAGGGACACATGAAAGGTGTCAGTGATACCAAGGCGAGGTGGAAGGGCTAAGCGGTAAACCACCGGGTTCACCTGCTCAAGAACTTTAAAGGGGCCCAAAAAGAGAGGTGCCAACTTGATGGACTCTACCCGCAGCCTGATGTTTCGGGCAGAAAGCCACACTAGGTCACCCGGAGCAAATGTAGGAGCGGGGCGCCGATGGGCATCGGCCGAAGACCTCATCCTTTCTTTGGAGGCCTGAATGGCATCCTGAGTGCGGTCCCAAATGTCCCGTGCCTCCACAGCCCAGTCTGCCACTCTAGAATCGGCGGAAGACACGGGCATAGGCACTGGTACCCGCGGATGCTGACCGTAGTTCAGGAGGAATGGGGTCTGTCCGGTGGAGTCAGCCACAGCATTATTTAGAGCGAACTCAGCCCACGGTAGCAAGGATGCCCAGTCATCCTTCCTGGCAGAGACAAAATGTCGCAAGTATGTGACCAAGGTCTGGTTGGCCCTCTCTACCAACCTGTTATGTTTCGGTAGCTGAGGAGTGCAGGTAAAAAAGGCAATACACCAGAGCAGTTGGAATCTATGAGATTGCAGTACCCTGACTAACCACCACAACTAGAGGCAGCCGTGGAGCGTTCCTACGTTGGTCCTAGACGCCTCGTCACAGCCTGAGAAACTAACTACACCTAAAAATAGAAAGAGGAAAGCTATCTGCCCCGGAGCAGATCCCCAAAGAACATAGAAAGCCCCCAAACATGTAATGGCGGTTAGACAAGAAGAAATACTGACACAGACAGAAAATAGTATGAGCAAACGTTGGGGCCCAAACTACCTAAATAGAAAAGGATAGGAAGGGCACTTTCTGCAATCCCCAAAAACCCTGAAAAGCACCAACTCTACTAATTTCAAAAACACCTGAGATCACATGACCTCTACCACCTAAATTAGTTCTCTGGTGTAACAAAATCAAAACAGCAGCCACTGAAAAAACTGGAAAAAGCAAATGTACAAACATCAGTGGCTGAACTAAACTGAGAGGCAAAAGCTCCCGGAGGGGACCCTGAAGGCCCCCACAGAAGTGCAGGACAAAATGCAAAAATCAAGCACAAAAACAAAAAGAAGAAAATGTCTTATCTGTTAGCAGGAGATGCAGACACGACACAGCAGGCTACAAAGGAAACAGGAATCAAGGATTGAGACCAGAACAATTGATCACCGGCAACCCTGATGGGAAGGCGACTCCCTTATATAAGACCAGTCAGTAACACCTGATTCCCAATCCTCACAATCTTCACTGGACAGTCCAGTACCGCTTGTAACCACCAGAGGGAGCCTCTGCTCAGAACTCATTTCAAGTCCATTCACAACACCAACCCATTCGTCTAGGGATGGTATGCAGAGGAGAGATTCAACTCAATGCTGAGTAGACGACACAGCTCTCTCCAGAACCGAGACGCAAACTGGGACTTCGATCACTGACAATTTTGTCTGGCATACCGTGTAGGCGGAAAATATGCCTAATGAATAATGCTGCCAAGGCCCGTGCAGACGGTAACCGTGGTAACGGCACTAAGTGCACCATTTTGGAGAAGTGGTCGGTTATCACCCAGATGATGGTGCAGCCCCGAGACTTGGGTAAGCCCACCACAAAATCCATCCCGACCATCTCCCAAGGCCTGTCTGCCACCGGTAAAGGAAAAAGTAACCCAGCTGGCCGTTGTCGAGGGGACTTATTCTTGGCGCAGGAGACGCACGCCTGAACGTATTCCCTGACGTCACGGGCCATCTGCGGCCACCAGTATGTCCTCGCCAGCAACTCAGAAGTCCTTTTGGTCCCAAAATGTCCACCCACCCTGGACGAATGTGCCCAAGAGAGTACTTCCAGTCGCAAATTGGTGGGCACAAAAGTCTTGCCCGAAGGCACAAATTCAAGCGAAAACGGAGCCACCGTTCTTAGGCTTTCTGTGGGGACAATCAGCCGAGGCTCCTCCTCCACCTCCTCAGAGGACACCACGGAGCGGGATAGAGCATCTGCGTGAATGTTCTTCTCACCGGAGAGGAAATGGATGGTGAAATGGAACCGGGAGAAAAACAAGGACCATCTGGCCTGACGGGAATTTAGCCGCTGGGCTGTCTGCAAATACACCAAGTTCTTGTGGTCTGTGAACACTTGGAAGGGGAAGCGAGCCCCCTCCAGAAGATGTCACCACTCTGAGAAGGCCAACTTCATAGCCAGTAACTCCCTGTCCCCGATGGAATAATTCCTCTCTGCTGGTGTAAAGGTTTTGGAAAAGAAGAAGCAGGGATGCTTCTGACC
Organism: Oophaga sylvatica; assembly: GCA_033576555.1. Lineage (NCBI taxonomy): Eukaryota > Metazoa > Chordata > Amphibia > Anura > Dendrobatidae > Oophaga > Oophaga sylvatica. The sequence goes on from JARQOD010004948.1 coordinate 47,660, forward strand.
CTGGGCATCCTTTTGAAAAAGGACTGCTCCAGCACCAACAGAAGAGGCATCCACCTCTAAGATAAACGGTTTATCGACATCGGGGCGATGTAAGATGGGAGCACTGGCGAAATGCGACTTGATGGAGGAGAACGCCTTGGTGACCTCCTCTGACCACAACTTGGGATTAGCTCCCTTCTTGGTGAGGGCTACCAAGGGAGCTACCAAAGTGGAGAAGTGGGGAATGAATTGGCGATAGTAGTTAATGAACCCCATAAAGTGCTGCACCGCCTTAAGGGAGTGGGGTTCTTGCCAATCCATCACAGCCTGTAGTTTGGTAGGATCCATAGCCAATCCCTGGGTGGAGATGATATAGCCCAGAAAAGGTAGAGACTCCTGCTCAAACATGCACTTCTCCAACTTCGCATATAGGGAATTTGTTCGCAAGAGGTCGAAGACCTTGCAGACATCTCTCCGGTGGGAGGCCATATCTGGAGAAAAGATGAGAATGTCATCCAGATAGACTACCACCGAGGTGGTCAACATATCCCAGAAGATGTCGTTCACAAAGTCTTGGAAGACAGCTGGAGCATTACAGAGCCCAAAGGGCATTACCAGATATTCATAATGCCCATCCCTGGTGTTAAATGCCGTCTTCCACTCGTCCCCCTCACGGATGCGAATCAGGTTATACGCACCCCGCAGGTCTAGCTTAGTAAATACCCTTGCTCCCCGAAGCCTGCCAAAAAGCTCAGAGATTAGCGGCAAAGGATACTTATTTTTCACGGTGATAGCATTGAGACCCCTATAATCAATGCACGGACGTAGTTCTCCGTTCTTCTTCTGCACAAAGAAGAACCCCGCTGGTGACACCGACTTCCTAATGAATCCCCTTGCCAAGTTCTCCTGAATATATTGGGACATGGCCTCTGTCTCAGGAAGAGAGAGGGGATAGACCCTTCCTCTAGGAGGCTCAGCTCCAGGCAAGAGGTCGATAGGACAGTCATAGGGGCGATGAGGCGGAAGAGTCTCCGCAGCCTTCTTTGAGAAAACGTTGGCATAAGACCAATAGACCTTGGGAAGAGGAGAGAGGTCTATGGGTATCTCAGTGGTGTTGACCTGCACGCTGTCCCTAATGCATCTGCCTTTACATAAATTACCCCAACCCAGAATTCTCCCTGAAGCCCACTCAATATGGGGAGAGTGGTGGCGGAGCCAGGATAATCCCAACAAAACCTCATCTATACCCTCAGGGAGGATAAAAAATGATATATTCTCCTGATGGGAAGAAGACATAGACAAGGTGAGTGGAACAGACTGATGGGTGATTTGTGAGGGCAGAATTGCTCCGTTCAACACCCGAACCGATACTGGTTCAGCCAGCAACACCAAAGACATGGTGTGGCGAGAAGCAAAGGAGGATGACATAAAATTTCCCTCTGCCCCAGAATCCACACACAGCTTGACGGGTAGGGTGGTAGAACCGTGGGTAATTATCCCCTTGAGGAGCACTTTAGGGGCAAAACTCATGGCGTCCAGTGACCCTGTTCCTACGGTTACTGGGCGCGACCGCTTATTCAGCCGCTGTGGACATCGGTTGGCAAAATGTCCCTGCTGCTGGCAAATATAACAAATCGGGGATGGACGAGTGACCCGAGATTTAGATCCTGCAGGAGCAACCTCCTGAAGGTCGGGCGCCTGAACAGGCGACTCCAGAGGGTTGGTGACGGTAGGAGCCAACTGGACCCTCTGCCTACACTGGACACGTTCCAGCCTCCGCTCGTGGAAACGGAGGTCGACGCGGGTGGAAATAGCGATAAGCTTCTCCAGTGTGGCAGGAATCTCCCTGGTAGCCAAGGCGTCTTTCACATGACCCGCCAGTCCTCTCCAGAACACGGGAATGAGGACTTTATCTGGCCACTCTAATTCCGAGGCCAGAGTCCGAAATTGGACAGCAAAATGGCTGACCAAAGCCGAACCCTGGGTACTTGCCAGCAGTTTGAGCGCCGCATCGTGGGTGACCTGAGGTCCTAGAAAAACCTTTTTCAGAGCCTCCAGAAAACGAGAAGCGCTCTGCACCACACGGTCGTCACGCTCCCACAGCGGCGTTGCCCACTCCAACGCTCTGCCTGACAGAAGAGCTATCACAAAGCCCACTTGTGCCCGATCCGTGGGGAAACGTGCAGCCAGAAGCTCGAGGTGTATGGAGCACTGACTTACGAATCCCCGACATTGCTTGCTGTCACCAGCAAACTTGTCTGAAAGCGGGAGGTGGGACAATGTAGGGACAGAGGTGACAGAGGACAAACTGGCTGCAGCTACACTAGCAGCCTGAACAGCTACTGCGGTAACATCCACAGCTGAGGTTGTGCGCTCAAGAGCCGCCAACCTACCCTCCAGCTGCTGGATGTACAGCTGTAATCGCTGTTCATCCGCATTTTACTAGCCAGACCCTGGCGCTAATATTATGTTATGGGTCTGCGGAACACACCAAATATATAATGTAGAAAGGTGCGTTCGCAGCCCGGGGTCCACCGTGCAAGCGGAGCCTGCTGCTAGTAAAAATGGCGCGAGAAGCAAACTCTGTTATCCCGCAGAGTTGCCAACATAAACGCCGTAATGCGCTGTGGCAATGAGTGCGAACTCTGTTACTCCACAGAGCCGCTAGAAGGAGAGCCGCAGCGCTATATGGCGATGTGTGCGCACTCACTAGACACAAGTGAGTGGCAAAGAAAACATGCTAGGGCGCTGACTAGCGTTGAAAGCGAACCCTGTTACGTCACAGGGCTGCTGAGAAAAAGCACTGTGTCCTGTAAGGCTCTCATGTACACAGTTAAGTGCTAAGCGTACATAAAGCGTGATCATGTGCTAATGTCCTCGCGGGAGTCACCCGCAATCTATGGCGTCTGAACGCCAGACCCTGAATACGGCAATCAAAACTCCTCACCGGTTATGCCGGTAATCTAGGGCATCTAGGACACCGACCCTGACCAGCTACCATACCAAACTCCTCACCGATTAAGTCGGTATTCTAGTGGCTTATTTCAGCCGGGTCCCTATCCACACATACACATGACCACACTGGCGCATAGCATACAATGGTTGATATTAGTGCATGGCGGCCCAGCCATGCTACCCTTTTATAGCAACAGCTACAGGACCTTCCAGGAACAAGGACCAATGAGAAACTGTTACAAACACATGTAGCTACATGACCTTCCTGGCGGACCAATAGGAGCCGCTGCAGCACCTGAACATGTGACCCCTAACCTCCAATGAGAGATCTCACTCTGGGCATGCTCAGAAGGGAAAACGCAGGACTTTGTCCCAAAGACATCTGCTCCAGCACTGGCTATAATAGCAGATCCAGGAAAGGCAGCAGCAAGTCACTGCACAGTAGTGGAGTGGGCAAGACGCTTGGACTGATGTCTCTGCAGAGCAGGCTCCACTGCGGCCGGAGATGAATGGGAGACCGCAGCGGGACGGGTTTGAGACTCCCTTTGTGCAGCAGCGGGAAATCGAACCCTAACA
>JARQOD010004949.1:0-51168 GCA_033576555.1 Oophaga sylvatica
GATCCACTCATGCCTCAAACACAGGCATGGCACACATTTTCAGCTTCAGTCTTCTTCCTTTTGTATCACTACTCTCTCTAACTTTTAGAATCCTCCTAACCCTCAGATAACTCCTCCCACTAGCCAGCTTCCCATTGGCTAACTATTCCTATCTTATCTAAATCTAATCTACATTTAACTCTATAGTGCCCACCTTGACACTAACCCGAAGCTACACTGACCTAAACCTAACACTAACTGTCCCTATTCCTGTCCCTAACATACAGATATAAAAGACATTAGAACCTGACATATTACTGCTCATCCATATATTCACTTTACACAGTATAAACAGTAATCACATTGTACCCGGTTTCACTAGGTAGGTATGAGTGGGAACGCGGAGACAAAAGCAGCCGCCTGCACACCCCCTACAGCAGCTCAATCATCTTGTAGGTGAGTTCTAGGATCTTCTGGTCATTGATGTCCTCATGTATCAGGGGGTGAGGTGGAGGCCCTGTGATTGGGCTCAGGGGTCTTCCCCATCCATTAGACACAGGGTCCTGACAGCGCTCACTAGAGGTCTTCTTCACTACTGTGTAATCCTGGTAATGGAGAGACACATTAATAAATCTCACTACAGACATTTCCAGAGTCCTCACCTCTCCAGTTCTGTCCATCTGTTATTCCCATAGATAAGAATGATGTAATGTGACGTCATCAGAATCTCTCACCTCTCCAGTAAGCCGGAAGAGGATCTCTAGGGTGAGGTGTAATATCCTCTCCGCCATCTTGTCTCTGTCCATATCCATCTGTGATGGGTAATTAAGAAAAATTATTTTGTATAGAAGATCCGGCATAAGGGAGAGACCTACAGATGATCAACAAATCAGATTTATTTCCACCTATAATAATAGGTGGGGGACCATTAGAAACATACTTAATAAACATTGGTCCATATTAAAAACGGATGGAATGATCGGTAAGGCATTACCGGAGAAACCTCTTCTGACAGCCAGACATAGCAACAATTTGAAAGACCTTTTGGTCAAGAGCCATTATGTTGCTCGTACACCTTCTCTTCCCTTCTATACAGGAAAACCACGCATTGGCTGCTATCCTTGTGGTTCCTCCACGATTGCTGCCCAGACTCAGTCATTTTCCCGATGATTTTACATAAGAAGGGCAGGAAGGACAGTCCCTTTTCCAATGTCCTGAGGCTCCACAGTAAAAGCATAGACGGTTGTCTTTATGGTGTCTTCTCTCTCGTTCCTTTCCTGAGACAGCCTCCATCTCCATGGGCTCAGATGCGGGTGCGGTATAACACAATTTGGAGTACAAGGGAGTCTCTTGTTGCATCATTCCCCTAGCACGGAGTCTCCGGTCCATACGGACCGCCTGCATCATGGCGTCCTCCAGGGTATCGGGAGGAGGATGTAATGCCAGAGCGTCCTGCAGACGGTCAGACAAGCCCCTGTGGAACAACCCCCTCAGGGCGGCGTCATTCCAGGATACTTCGGCGGTCCAACGTCTAAACTCTGAGCAGAACCATTCAGCAGAGTTCCTCCCCTGTGTCACACTCATCACCATATCCTCTGCCAGACGCACTCTATCAGGCTTGTCATAAATGTGCCCCAGAGTCTCAAAGAACAGGTTCACAAACATACGTTCAGGAGCAGAGGAAGAGAGAGAGAAAGCCCATGCTTGCGGAGCCCCCCTTAATAAGGACATTACGATCCCCACCCTCTGCCTTTCATTTCCTGAGGTCCGGGGACGCAATTTAAAGAACAACTTGCAACCCTCCTTAAAGTCCCTAAACAATTTTTTATCTCCAGAAAAATTGTCGGGTAACTTTACCGGTAAGTCGAGGTCCGCAAGAGATACATCAGTGGGGCCCCCTCCTGGAACCTCCGACAGAACAGACCCCCGTAGGGCGCCTGCCACATCTCTCTGCACCTCTTTTGCTGCTCCATAGACAGCTTCTGCATAAGCTGGGAGAGCTCATTAACCTGTCCAGTGAGGGCCCGTACCGGATCCATAATGTGCTAACACCCGACCACCAGGGAAAGACTGTAAGGGTCAGCTATAATGTCAGGAACACTGCACTGCACATGCTCACTGAGCCAGTGCACGTGTCCTGAATAAAACAAACTTGTGCTCAAAGATACCTGGATTGAGGCAGCAGCGGTGAAAGATGTGTACTTCAGACTAACAGGACCTGAAGCATGTGACTGCTGAGGGCGTGGCCTCAGCTCCTGAGATCTAGGAGCTGAAGGAAAACTAGCAGGGTAACGACGGGATTAAGTTACCGAGGGGCATAGACAGAGACGAAAACCAGGTCAAGCCGAGATCAGAGCACAAGATAGCACGACAGTACCAAAGGATTAGACAGAACGGATAGTCAGGATGTAGCAATAGATCAGTAAACCAGAACGGACAATAGACAGTACAATAGGGACAAAACTGTAACGGAGTATCGATAGCCAAGCCAGGAGGTCAGAACCGGAGAAGACAATATTAGCAAAACGTGAGACAGAGAGCAGAGTGAGCAAACAGACCAGGTCATACACAGGAATCAAACAAGCAGAGCAGTATACACGCAAACCAGGGGGGTCAAATACACAGTGAAAACAACAGTATAGCTGACAGAGAATCTTCCTCTGGAGTGGGTATAAATACCCTCCCAGATCCAAAGGGAGGCCAGCAAAAGTTAACCCTGAGAGAGCAGGACATTAACCATGTCCTATACCATGACAGGAAGCCAGCCAAAGTTAACCCTGAGTGGACAGGACATTAACCATGTCCAAAACCATGACAAATACTAAGAGCTGGTCTTTAATATACTGCCCAAAAAAACGACCAACTATTGGGCAAGTTAAGCCAAAAGCTAAGTAGTTAAACCTTCTCAAACAGCTGAGACAAGTGAACAATGTGAGCCCTGGCTTGAAAGGAAATGGATGAGACAGGCTGAATCAAAAACAGCTGAAACATCTGAGCAATGGAAATGTCATCTTCAGGAAAAACGGATGAGACAGGCTGAATCAAGGTATGCGGAAACATCTGAACAAAAAGGATGAACGTTGTCAAAATGATCACACTTGACATATGCAACGATGTAGGCAGGCTGACCTGAGTTTGGAAGCATTTCACTATGACCCAATTCAGGAGGACTATAGGTCACATCTGAAAGTCATAATAAGCAAAATGGATGTAATATGAGAACATCGTGAAGCAAAAAAGTTTAATTTTAAATCGCCTGGTACGTGCTGCTCAAATGATAAAGTCAGTTTGCCACCTTTAAGTCTACCTCCCGAACTACTTTTTTCATACATGTCGGGAACAACACATGAGTCTAAGCATTCACTGCAAATTATTAGGAGATACAATTCATCTTTCCAGATGACATCCTTTGGTAAGACAGCTGGACTTGTAGCAGGATTTATGCCGACTTTTAAGGTCCAGAGACAAATATATTACAAAATAGATTTGATTCTTCCTGTAGCAAATGAAGACCCAATATTTTTACAGATTTACTGTTTGTGAGATGAACAGATACAAGCTGATCAACGTTGTCAAGCTATACCTGACACATAAAAGACATTGTTTTGAATTTGCAAAGAGTTTTCCATCAAGACAATCAGACAGTAAACCTTTGTAAAACAGCCTTAGAAAGAATGCCAAGTGCCGAATATCAGGTTGTAATAAGAGCAGACAAGTTACCGGTTGGTGAGCACAAAAGGAGATAGAATTCTCCCAGTGTTCACCAAGTAGCTATTGTAATGGTTGGACGGGAATTTCTAAGCCGAGATATAATTATTCAGCAACAAAGCGAAAATCTTCAACGTACTACAGAAACACATAGATCATATGATGCTCTGCAATATCCGATAATATTGTGGAATGGCCAAGACGGCTATCACTATAATCTAACACAGACTGATCCCAACACTGCTAGGCCAACCAATAAACCAATAAAATATCAGCTATGGACTTCCATGACTACCAAATAATGATCAGACAACAATATCATAAATGTATAGTAGATATTTATGCCAAGGTGGAAAGCGAGTGCCTTCTGTACATACAACTGAACCAACAAAACCTTACAGGAAGGTGTTATGATGTGGTAGCCGAGAAGTAACAAAAATAGCAGAGTCAGCCAGTCACCCAGAGAGGTTGGTAACTAATGGATTGCCGAACCCTAAACTAACCGCACAACTAGAAGCAGCCGTGGGACGTACCTACGATGACCTAGACTCCTCGACACAGCCAGAGAGTTAGCTAAGCCTAGAGATAGAAAGGGGAAAGCTAACTGCCCCGAAGTACCGCCCCATAGGAATAGGTAGCCCCCACACATATATTGGCGGTGAGACAAGATGAAGTACAAACGCAGGCAGAAAATAGAGTAAGCAAACGCTGGGGCCCAGAACTGTCTAGATAGGACAGGACAGAAAAGAATACTTTCTGCAATCCAGCAAGACCCTAAGAAATATTCCAATACTTCTGATTCCAAAAAATACTGAGACCACACAATCTCTCCCCGCTATGTCAGAACTCTGGTGTGAACAGTTAGCTACCCAGCAGCCACTGAAATAACAGGGACTGAACAAATGAACAGAGATAACTGAGAAACAGAGACCAGCGCAGGCCCCTGGCTGCATGGGCACCTGGCTGACCTCACTCAGAAGGCAGAAAAACAAAAGAAAACAAAACCACAGAAACGAGTAGAAAATAGCTTATCTGAAAGTTGCAGGAGCCCGAAGTTGACTTCCAAACTGGACCAGGAAGAGAAAACTAATCACTGGCGAGGATCATGGGAAAGTTACTCCCTTAAATCTCCCCAGTCATCACTCCCAGATCGTCCGCAGCTGGATCCTCAGCTGAAGGGCCTCTGTCAGTCAAGACAGCTTCATTAATATCAACTGCCACCAGAGGGAGCCCCAACCCAGAATCCATAGCATTCACAACAGGAAGGCATGCCAATAACGTGGTCTGATGAAAGATGATCCACCCTGGGACATGACATTGCAGGAGACATCCCTCACTCACTTTCCACCTCAACTTCTAAACCTGTTACTTATAATAACTACAACCTGTGCACCTTCCTACCCCCATGATCTTTGGGACAAATACAAAGAAATCCCAGTGAAGATATTCATAGAGATCACAGGAGAGTTAATCCGGACTTAGGCATAAATGTCACAGCCGACATATTCAACAAAGTCCTCCTGACTCCAGAAGAAAGGTACAAGTGTATCAGTAGTAACACTCTAATAGCATCAGGTTTACCAGCACCAGCTCCACCAGCCTTTGTGTTATGGACAGAGATATTCTGTGAGAAAAGCCATGATTTGGAAAAGATGAAAGAACTTGTCACATTATATAAGCCTCTTTTGGTTGATGACCACAGATCGGCAAATTTGGCAATTATGGCTCAGAATCCAAGTGGAAATGGGAGACTGTTTTCCTTGATGCCCCAGGAGGTTCCGATGAAACATTCTTAATTTACTTCTCACAGAAATTCCCTCAATCAATAACATTACTCCGGCCGTTGTATCGTCTGGGGTTATCACCACTCTTATATGGAGGCCGCACGGCTCATTCAGCACTAGGATCACCCTGAATCCAGCGCTCCTGGAAACTCCCGTCTGTAACATCACTAAGATCTTTCACAGTCCTGGGGGATCCAATATCCAATCACTAATGGGGGAAATGTACTTTATACAGGTGACTTCTGCCAAGTGCTACCTGTTCTTAAGGGGGAAACTCCAGCAGAGGAGCTGAATACTTGTCAGCACAGCAGAGACCTGTGGCTCCATTATTCTCTATGTGGAGTGCGGCTCTGCGGGTGGAGGTCGGTGCTGGAGGCTCCATTATTCTCTATGTGGAGTGCGGCTCTGCGGGTGGAGGTAGGTGCTGGAGGCTCCATTATTCTCTATGTGGAGTGCGGCTCTGCGGGTGGAGGTAGGTGCTGGAGGCTCCATTATTCTCTATGTGGAGTGCTGTTCTGCGGGTGGAGGTAGGTGCTGGAGGCTCCATTATTCTCTATGTGGAGTGCGGCTCTGCGGGTGGAGGTAGGTGCTGGAGTCTCCATTATTCTCTATGTGGAGTGCGGCTCTGCGGGTGGAGGTAGGTGCTGGAGGCTCCATTATTCTCTATGTGGAGTGCGGCTCTGCGGGTGGAGGTCGGTGCTGGAGGCTCCATTATTCTCTATGTGGAGTGCTGTTCTGCGGGTGGAGGTAGGTGCTGGAGGCTCCATTATTCTCTATGTGGAGTGCGGCTCTGCGGGTGGAGGTAGGTGCTGGAGTCTCCATTATTCTCTATGTGGAGTGCGGCTCTGCGGGTGGAGGTAGGTGCTGGAGGCTCCATTATTCTCTATGTGGAGTGCGGCTCTGCGGGTGGAGGTCGGTGCTGGAGGCTCCATTATTCTCTATGTGGAGTGCTGTTCTGCGGGTGGAGGTAGGTGCTGGAGGCTCCATTATTCTCTATGTGGAGTGCGGCTCTGCGGTGGAGGTAGGTGCTGGAGTCTCCATTATTCTCTATGTGGAGTGCGGCTCTGCGGGTGGAGGTAGGTGCTGGAGGCTCCATTATTCTCTATGTGGAGTGCGGCTCTGCGGGTGGAGGTCGGTGCTGGAGGCTCCATTATTCTCTATGTGGAGTGCGGCTCTGCGGTGGAGGTCGGTGCTGGAGGCTCCATTATTCTCTATGTGGAGTGCGGCTCTGCGGGTGGAGGTCGGTGCTGGAGGCTCCATTATTCTCTATGTGGAGTGTGGCTCTGCGGGTGGAGGTCAGTGCTGGAGGCTCCATTATTCTCTATGTGGAGTGCGGCTCTGCGGGTGGAGGTCGGTGCTGGAGGCTCCATTATTCTCTATGTGGAGTGCGGGTGGAGGTCGGTGCTGGAGGCTCCATTATTCTCTATGTGGAGTGTGGCTCTGCGGGTGGAGGTAGGTGCTGGAGGCTCCATTATACTCTATGTGGAGTGCGGCTCTGCGGGTGGAGGTCGGTGCTGGAGGCTCCATTATTCTCTATGTGGAGTGCGGCTCTGCGGGTGGAGGTAGGTGCTGGAGGCTCCATTATTCTCTATGTGGAGTGCGGCTCTGCGGGTGGAGGTCAGTGCTGGAGGCTCCATTATTCTCTATGTGGAGTGCGGCTCTGCGGGTGGAGGTCAGTGCTGCAGGCTCCATTATTCTCTATGTGGAGTGCGGCTCTGCGGGTGGAGGTTGGTGCTGGAGGCTCCATTATTCTCTATGTGGAGTGCGGCTCTGCTGGTGGAGGTAGGTGCTGGAGGCTCCATTATTCTCTATGTGGAGTGCAGCTCTGCGGGTGGAGGTAGGTGCTGGAGGCTCCATTATTCTCTATGTGGAGTGTGGCTCTGCGGGTGGAGGTAGGTGCTGGAGGCTCCATTATTCTCTATGTGGAGTGCAGCTCTGCGGGTGGAGGTAGGTGCTGGAGGCTCCATTATTCTCTATGTGGAGTGTGGCTCTGCGGGTGGAGGTAGGTGCTGGAGGCTCCATTATTCTCTATCTGGAGTGCGGCTCTGCGGGTGGAGGTCGTGCTGGAGGCTCCATTATTCTCTATGTGGAGTGCGGCTCTGCGGGTGGAGGTAGGTGCTGGAGGCTCCATTATTCTCTATGTGGAGTGCTGTTCTGCGGGTGGAGGTAGGTGCTGGAGGCTCCATTATTCTCTATGTGGAGTGCGGCTCTGCGGGTGGAGGTAGGTGCTGGAGTCTCCATTATTCTCTATGTGGAGTGCGGCTCTGCGGGTGGAGGTAGGTGCTGGAGGCTCCATTATTCTCTATGTGGAGTGCGGCTCTGCGGTGGAGGTCGGTGCTGGAGGCTCCATTATTCTCTATGTGGAGTGCTGTTCTGCGGGTGGAGGTAGGTGCTGGAGGCTCCATTATTCTCTATGTGGAGTGCGGCTCTGCGGGTGGAGGTAGGTGCTGGAGTCTCCATTATTCTCTATGTGGAGTGCGGCTCTGCGGGTGGAGGTAGGTGCTGGAGGCTCCATTATTCTCTATGTGGAGTGCGGCTCTGCGGGTGGAGGTCGGTGCTGGAGGCTCCATTATTCTCTATGTGGAGTGCTGTTCTGCGGGTGGAGGTAGGTGCTGGAGGCTCTATTATTCTCTATGTGGAGTGCGGCTCTGCGGGTGGAGGTAGGTGCTGGAGGCTCCATTATTCTCTATGTGGAGTGCGGCTCTGCGGGTGGAGGTAGGTGCTGGAGTCTCCATTATTCTCTATGTGGAGTGCGGCTCTGCGGGTGGAGGTAGGTGCTGGAGGCTCCATTATTCTCTATGTGGAGTGCGGCTCTGCGGGTGGAGGTCGGTGCTGGAGGCTCCATTATTCTCTATGTGGAGTGCGGCTCTGCGGTGGAGGTCGGTGCTGGAGGCTCCATTATTCTCTATGTGAGTGTGGCTCTGCGGGTGGAGGTCAGTGCTGGAGGCTCCATTATTCTCTATGTGGAGTGCGGCTCTGCGGGTGGAGGTCGGTGCTGGAGGCTCCATTATTCTCTATGTGGAGTGCGGGTGGAGGTCGGTGCTGGAGGCTCCATTATTCTCTATGTGGAGTGTGGCTCTGCGGGTGGAGGTAGGTGCTGGAGGCTCCATTATTCTCTATGTGGAGTGCGGCTCTGCGGGTGGAGGTCGGTGCTGGAGGCTCCATTATTCTCTATGTGGAGTGCGGCTCTGCGGGTGGAGGTCGGTGCTGGAGGCTCCATTATTCTCTATGTGGAGTGTGGCTCTGCTGGTGGAGGTAGGTGCTGGAGGCCCCATTATTCTCTATGTGGAGTGCGGCTCTGCGGGTGGAGGTAGGTGCTGGAGGCTCCATTATTCTCTATGTGTAGTGTGGCTCTGCGGGTGGAGGTAGGTGCTGGAGGCTCCATTATTCTCTATGTGTAGTGTGGCTCTGCGGGTGGAGGTAGGTGCTGGAGGCTCCATTTTCTATGTGGAGTGCTTCTCTGCGGGTGGAGGTAGATGCTGGAGGCTCCATTATTCTCTATGTGGAGTGCGGCTCTGCGGGTGGAGGTCGGTGCTGGAGGCTCCATTATTGTCTATGTGGAGTGCGGCTCTGCGGGTGGAGGTCGGTGCTGGAGGCTCCATTATTATCTATGTGGAGTGCGGCTCTGCAGGTGGAGGTCGGTGCTGGAGGCTCCATTATTATCTATGTGGAGTGCGGCTCTGCGGTGGAGGTCGGTGCTGGAGGCTCCATTATTCTCTATGTGGAGTGTGGCTCTGCTGGTGGAGGTCGGTGCTGGAGGCTCCATTATTCTCTATGTGGAGTGCATCTCTGCGGGTGGAGGTCGGTGCTGGAGGCTCCATTATTCTCTATGTGGAGTGCGGCTCTGCGGGTGGAGGTCGGTGCTGGAGGCTCCATTATTCTCTATGTGGAGTGCGGCTCTGCGAGTGGAGGTCGGTGCTGGAGGCTCCATTATTCTCTATGTGGAGTGCGGCTCTGCGGGTGGAGGTCAGTGCTGGAGGCTCCATTATTCTCTATGTGGAGTGCGGCTCTGCAGGTGGAGGTAGGTGCTGGAGGCTCCATTATTCTCTATGTGGAGTGCGGCTCTGCGGGTGGAGGTTGGTGCTGGAGGCTCCATTATTCTCTATGTGGAGTGTGGCTCTGCGGGTGGAGGTCGGTGCTGGAGGCTCCATTATTCTCTATGTGGTGTGCGGCTCTGCGGGTGGAGGTAGGTGCTGGATTTTCCCCATTACTGAACGTGGGGGACATTAACACCTACAGCACTGACACTGGGGTCTCTGTGTGGTGTGATAAGTGACATAACAGCAGAGGCGTAGCTGGGGTGTTGGTTCAGGGGGGTCAATCTTCTGAGTGGGCCCTAACAAGATAACGTTGATTACAACTGGGTGACGCACCCTAATAGTAGAGAACCTCAGCAGATGACCGCGCTGTTGCTGAAAACAATCTTATATAAAGACCAGCACTGATGTTACCGCCATATGGTCAGTGGTAGATCTCAGTCCTACAGAACATATGAGAGATCACAGTACAGTTACAGATGGTGACTTACCGCTGACGTTCTTTCTGATGGAGTTTTTCACTTTTCCTGTCTTTTCCATCTGGCCCAGACCGACATGACAACTTCTTCCAGCCAGGACTCGGCTGCAGAGATTACAACAGACACATTTCACATCTCATATTCCAGCCCCATCACCATCTATTCCCAAACTGCACAAACTCCTCATCCTACTGGTACCCCAATGCTGCTGCCTTATGTGTCCCTATTACTGCACCTGCTGTGTGGTACTATGTGCCCTCTAAATTCTAAAGCAACCCTCTAGAATACAGTAATGCCGGGTGCAAGTGCCCTAGAAAACAGCGCCCATATTTTGTCCTCTAGAAAGTAATAATGCCCTGTGTGCCCCTCTGACAGTCACAGTTACCTGAGTTCCCCTATAACAATAAGTGCCCACTTTATATTTTATGATGTCCCGAGTCTCCCCAAACAGGCCATTTGCAGCACCTGCCATGCCAGCATCAGCAGGGGTAGCAAAATTACCAGCCTGACCACCAGCATTATCAGGCACATTGCAGCAAAGCACCCGGCTTTATGGGCCGAACCCTAGGGTGCAGGAACACTGTCTGCGGGTGACACCACAGCTTGTTCCGCTGTTATGCATGGAAGCCAATCCCCTTGCCCATTTGTGCCTGCGAAGATGCCTCCTGCCCTGCACCTGTCATTGCACACACTCAACTATCATCATCAAACACGTCCACATCCTTGTCCCAGCGCAGCCTTCAGTTGTCCATACCAAGGTCTTTGGAACGCAAGAGATAATACCCAGCAAACTCCCCGCAGGCCACAGTACTAAATTCACACACTTCTCGTCTGCTTGCACTCAAAATGATGTCTTTCAGGCTCGTGGAGATGGAAACTTTCCACAATCTGATAATGGCGGCCGTCCCAAGGTACTCTGTCCCCAGCCGCCACTATTTCTCCCGGTGTGCCATCCTGGCATTACACAAGCAAGTGTCCCACAACATTACCCATGCCCTCAACAATGCAGTTACTGGGAAAGTACACCTAACCACGGACACGTGGACAAGTGCCTGTGCGCAGGGATGGTACATCTCGCTGACAGCACACTGGGCTAACTTAGTAAAAGCAGGGTCCTAGTCGGATCTTGGGATGGAACACGTCCTCCCAACGCCGATGATTGCGGGCCCTAGGTCAATCAGACAGGTAAAAGGGGTTCAACATCATATCTCCACTGGAAATAATCCGCCCATTAAAGAAAGTTACCGGCCTGTACCAACTAATAATCACCAAACAGCCGCTTGAATTGGTAGCCTTGGACCACGTGAAGCTGACCCCAAGCCGTTCAGGCTATGTCTATGCCCTCACCATCGTTGACCATAACCCAAGGTTCCTGGTAGTCGTGCCTGTCAAGGACCAAACAGCAAAGACAGCGGCAAAAGCATTTCAACAACACTTTTGTCGACCGCACGGTTACCCTGAACGATTGCATACCAACCAAGGCACAGCCTTTGAAGCAGAAGTGTTCCAGGACTTCTGTAACATGTACGGCTGCAAGAAAATCAGTACGATGCCGTACCATCCACAGACAAATGGCATGTGTGAGAAAATGAACCAATTGGTAATGGACCTCTTGAAGACCTTGTCACTGGAAGAAAGGAACTTGTGGCCAGAAAAGTTGCCAGATCTGGTGGATCACTACAACCACCAACTGCACACTGGCCTACCTAATGAGAGCAAGACCTGGAAAGTTGCCCATTGCTTTGGGTATGGGAGTCCTGACACCTGAGGTGACATCACCAGATGCAGACTGGGATACAGAGCAGCAGCAGTACCGCAAAGCGCAAGAATGCGTAGATAAGAGTTTGTCTCAAGCAAGACAGAAGCAAGAAAGAAACTAAAATCAGCACGTGCCTCTCTCCACCCTGTCTACAGACAGACTCTTCCCCAAGCCAGAATGTTCCAAGGAAGTTCCCATGAAATCAGGTGTTAGAGCTCCCCCTTCTGGTCTGGAGTAGGAAAAGTGTTGTATGCTGTGTGTTACCTGTTAAGGGGATCCCTTTCTTGCTTCCAGGCATGACATCACTTCCCCCTGGAGGGAGGCAAGTTCACTGTGGCAACCGAACTCCTGGGGTGCCACAATCTCATCCCCAGAGGAGCGGGGTCTCAAGGAGAAAAAGAGCTTACAGCCTTCCTTAAACACTAAATTCTTTCTTGTTACCGGAGAACGAATTGGGTAACTTAACTAGGGGTTCGGGAGGAATTAAAGTGACATCTCTAACCCCCATCCCCGAAGCTAGAGCACCCTGAGCGTGTCCACAACCTGCTGGTGGGACTGGGCCAAGGCACGTTGCTCCAAATTTAACTTCTGCAGCATCTGAGTCAGGTGCTTAACCTGCTCAGACAGAGTATGTGTTGGGTCCATGCTACAGAAGAAAAAAAGTTGTGGTCAGTTATAATATCAAGGACTGTGTAATAGGTACTCACCGGTACGTACGTGTCCTATGCAGTGCAGATAAACGGGGTTCTCAGCGTTCAGGGGAAGAGACGGATGGCAAGTGACCACCAGCAAACAGGACCTGTGGCACGTGACCGCATGGGGTGGGACCGGGGCGGATCCAACAGCAGGACGCCCGGAGGAGCTAGCGAGACGCGTCGGAGTCCGACTGGACCGCAGAATGATAAAGCGAGTCGGGGTCACCGAGTAAGAGCACCAGAAGCAGGAGAGTAGTCAGGGACAAGCCAAAAGAGTCAGGAAACCGAGAGAGGCAATAACGGTACCAAGGGGACAGACAGAACGGATAGTCAATAACTACGCGGAAGTCAAAGAGCCAGACGAGCAAGCAGACAGTACCAAATCAGAAGGCAAATACACAAAGTGAAACAGACCGGGTCAGAACCGAGATAACACACACGAGAACAGGCAAAAGGCACAGGGACATGGTGGTCAACTTAACTCAGCCGAGGGCAGGAGTATAAATGACAAGGAATAGAACAATCCGAGGGTATAAAAAGCCTTACCAGATCCAGAGAGAGGCCACAATGATTAATCCCTGGTGCACCAGTTCCAAACCTACCATAGGATCATGACACCAGCCTCATGTCATCCTAACGTGGATTGGTTGACAATGAGGAAGAGGAGGAAGAACAGGAGCTACTTTCCTGCACTATAGACAGTACTACAAGCACAACTGTCATACCTTCTATTCAGCGTGGATGGCCAGAGGACAGCATGGTCAGTCATCCTGTTGATGAGGACATGGAAGTTTTGCCAGTTAGCAGTCTGGCATGCATGGCAGACTTTATGTTGCACTGAATTTCCCGTGACCCTCCCATTATCAAAATTAGTGCTGACGCTCATTACTGATTGGTGACATTTCTAGACCCACGCTACAAGGAGAACTTTCAATCTCTTCTTCCAGAGGCAGATGTGTACTAAAATGTTGCAGTACCAGAGGGCCATTGTTGCAGAATTATTAAAAAAAATTCCCATTTGAAAATGCTGACGGCAGAGATCAGAGTTCGTGGACAACAAAGTAGTAGAGGCAAGAGAGACACAACTCCAATCCAGCAGAGTCAGGGTAACACTGGCAAAGTTCTGGGACAGTTTTCTGAGACCCTCCCATTGCCCTGGCTCAGAGTCGCGGGGTACTGTCCCAAGGAGTGGAAAGTTTGGGAAGATGCTGAGGGAGTACCTTGCTGACTGTACCAAAGTCCTCCGTGATTCCTCTGTGCCTTTTTAATTATTAGGTTTTCAAGCTGGACACCTGACATGAACTGGCTCTCTATGCCTTGGAGATCCTGGCCTTCCCCGTCGCTAGCGTTTTGTCAGAGCGGGTTTTAGTGCCGCTGGTAGAATTATAGCTGATAAGCGCATCTGCCTGTCAACTGGCTGAATCTTATAAAAAGAAACAAGGGCTGGATTGGGGCAGACTTCTCTACACCACCGAATGATAACAGCGAAACATAACCTCCAATGCTGTGTCTTTTTTTGGGAGGTGTATTACCATGCACCTCTTCACACCCACACATGGGTATACACTTCCTGACTTTGGCTATTTGGGGTGTTATCCTTCTCCTCCTCATCCTCATCATCCACTACCACTAGGTCAACATGGTGACCGTTGTCCGTGATGCAACAGCCAACTTATTGTGTAAAAGGGTGTTTTTGATGCTCTTTTCATTAAACATATTTACACAGTAGGTTGATGTGTACCCCCCAGGGGGAAATGTTTGTCAGCGCATACACTTAGTGTATGGGCAATCCAAGCATAGGAGACCCGCTCTTTTAAACTGGGAAGACATTTTTCATAGGTCATCCTCCATGTCTCTTCAGACACCACCACTAGAACATGAGGGTGAACGTGTTCCGTGATGCAATAGCCACTATAGTGTTTTGCAAGGGTATTTAGGATGTCCATAACAAAAAATATTTACACAGCAGGTTGATGTGTACCCCCCAGGGGAAATGTTTGTCAGACCATACTCTTAGTGTATGGACATTCCAAGAATAGGAGACTTGTTCCTTTAAACTGGGAAGACCTTTTTCTGAGGCCATCCTTCACGTCTCTTCCTACACCATCACTAGATCACTAGGGTGACCATGTTCCGTGATGCAACAGCCACGTTAGTGTTTTCAAGGGTGTTTATGATGCCCGTAACCAAAATGTTGACACAGTATGTTGATGTGTACCCAACAGGGGTAATTCTTTGTTAGCTCATACACTTGGTGTATGGGCATTACAAGTATAGGAGACCCACTCCTTTGTAATGGAAACAGATTTTTAGGAGGACTTCCTCCACGTGTCTTCAAAGTGATATTTGGCTGCGTCCAAAATTGGGGCAGGCCTTGCATTCACGGCATAGGTAAACAGTATGGGAGACCCA
The DNA here is from genome assembly GCA_033576555.1 of Oophaga sylvatica. Taxonomy (NCBI): domain Eukaryota; kingdom Metazoa; phylum Chordata; class Amphibia; order Anura; family Dendrobatidae; genus Oophaga; species Oophaga sylvatica. The sequence goes on from JARQOD010004949.1 coordinate 14,854, forward strand.
CTTCCTAATAATGTGTACTTTGTTGGTTGTTCATCTTCAACACTGCAATGCTACAATGGAGGGTCTTCAGCCTCACCACTGCAATTCACCAATGCAGGTTCTTCAGCCTCATTATTGCAATTCTCCACTGCTGGTTCTTCAGGCTCAACACTGAAATGTTCCACTGCTTGGTCTTTAGCCTCAACATTGCAATTATCCACTGCTGGATCTTTAGACTCAACACTGCAATTGTCCACTGCAGGTTCTTCAGGTTCACCACTGCAATTCACTAATGCAGGTTCTTCAGCCTCAATACTGCAATGCTCCACTGCAGTGTCTTTAGCCTCACTGCTGCAATTGTCTACTGCTGGGTCTTTAGCCTCAACACTACAATTGTCCACTGCAGGTTCTTCAGGATCAACACTACAATTCACCAATGCAGGTTATTTAGCCTCAACACTGAAATTCTCCACTGCTGGTCATTCAGCCTCAACACTGAAATTCTCCACTGCAGGTTTTCTAGACTCAACACTGACATTCTCCACTGCCGGGTCTTCATCCTCAACACTGACATTCTCCAATGCAGATTCTTCAGGCTCCACAAATCACTGCATAGCCAAACAACATGGAAGTACCAAAATACTAGGAAAAATGCTTTCAAGTGGCCATCCAGTAGTTGGTTAAAAGTCTTATTGGGGTGCGCGTAACTTTGCAACAGGGTAGGCCTTACATTCAATGCATAGGCAAACAGTATGGCAGTACCAAATAAAGTTAATGTGGCCATCCACTACGTTGCTTCAAAGGGTTATTGGGGTGTATGTAACATTGGGGAAGGGCAGGCCTTGCATTCAATGCATAAGCAAACAGTATGGGAGTACCAAATGAACAATGTGAACTTGGTTTTCATGTGACCATCCAGTACATGTGTTCAAAGACTTATTGGGGTGCGTGTAACTTTGTGGCAGGGAAGGTCTTGCATTCAATGCATAGGCAAACACTATGGGAGACCCACTTTCTTATAATAGGAACATTTTTTCAGGAGGCCCTCCTGTACGTCTCATCAAAGGGGTATTGAAGTGCGTCCTAATTTTTAGCAGCCCAGCCACTCACTGCATAGGCAACAACAGTATAGGGGACCCACTGTTTAATAATAGTCCTTTTAAGAATATTAATGCCGCCCGAAGGCCCTATAAAAATTGGATTTGTGACTTTCAGAGTCCCTTCTTCATAAATGAAACAGGATGTGTCTGATGATGTGTCATGTTGTGAACACTCTGGAGCTGACTTCAGAGTTTGGGCTCCCTCTGGTGGCTGCTGATGGTATTGAAGTTGCCTTGGTTAACAGAAGTCCTTCATCAGCTGGTAGCGATGATTGGCAATCTGGTGTTGATGACTGGGGAGATTTAAGGGAGTAACCTTCCCATGATCCTTGCTGGTGATTAGTTGCTTCCTGGTCTCTTTTGGAAGTCAGCGTGCTTCCTGCTTTGTCCTGCAACGTTCAGATAAGTTATTTGCTGTTTATTCGTTGGCTTGTGTTTCTATCTATCTCCGTTTTCTGCCCTACTGGATTGTACAGCCAGGTTCCCCTGTGGGGGACTGCGCTGGATACTGTTTCTCATTTGCCATTGTTTCTGCATTTTCAGTTCCCTGTTACTTTTGCATCTGCCGAATTGCTACCTGTTCACACCAGAGACAGTTTATGTATTTTTTGATTCTCTGTTATTTCAGTATCCGCTAGTTACCAACCTCTTTGGGTGTCTGGCTGGCTTGGCTATTTTTAATACTGTCCTCCTCAGCTACCAAATCATAACAGTGTCACACACCACATGGACAGCTAAGGTTGTTAATAGTGTTGAGCCACACCCGTAGTGTTCGAGTTCGGTTCGCCGAACACCCGTGTGTTCAACTAACTGTTCGTCGAACACCGTTAAAACCAATGGCAGGCAAACAAAAACACATAGAAACACATAGAAAACACTTCAAAGGTGTCCAAAAGCTGACAAACTGTTCAGAAGACACAACTAACACATGGAAAAGTGACAAGTACATATAGTCATGCGAAAAGAAAAGAGTTGGAGGAGTAAAAGGAGGGGGAGACACAGATATAGGCATGTCATGCCCTTCTAAAACCAAAAAAGTGCGAAGCCAACACGGCCAGTCCGTTCCAGCCCGTGCGACCTGCGTGTCGCCGGGTTTGTGACAGAGCTGCGGTGGACCCTGACGGCCAGCCCCCCTCTCCCAATACTGGTGCCTGTCCACTGGTGGGTCGAGCGAGCCCCCCTGCAGTGGAGGCAGGTCTAATCTTTTTAATTTAAATTGTCTCTCTAATTTGAATAAGTACACTTTAAATCCTTTTACAAGGATCTATTGGAGGGCAAGTCTCATGCCAGCAGCTGCGGTAGCAGGAAATGGTGGAGGTGTGGACTGTGCAGTGAGTGAGCTGTGTGTAGGAGCTTCTGGAAAGCTGCAGTCAGGACTTTTTGTGTACCAGACCCTAGCTTCTTTTCTTCCCAGGACAGAGGTAAGGGTGTCAGGGAACATCCCCGGGCTCCGGCCCTCCCGGTCGGGGTAGGTGGGGACGGAGGACTAAACATGGATTTAGAGGAGACCGTGAGGAGGTCTGAGAGACTGTCCCAGCGGGAAGCAGCATCAACTACGGTGAGCACGCCGTCTATCAAAGGGTCTGGCAAACCTAAGGGGAGCAAAGGAGGTACCCATGGGCCGAGAGGGGCTCGGATGAGTCGGCAGAGAGCTTTTCTAAGAGGGTGGTGGAGATGCTCCTGAGCCATGCGAAGGGGAAGGCGGTCCTAGAAAAACTCATGCTGGAGCTGCAGCAGGCTAAGTCCCTATATAATGCTGCGGCCCAGCGAAAGCGCCCAGCGATTGCTACCCAGCTCCAGAGGGTTAAGGATAGAATTGCCGAGCTGAAGCAGCAGTAGGCGGAGATAGAGAAGACAGCGGGTCCCTTTATGGAGAAATTTGCCAACGACCAGCGTTTTTCAGCTCAGAAGGGGTTAACCAACAGGCGGCAAGGAGAGGGGCGTGTGGGGAGGGCTTGTCGGCAAGTGAAGGCACGCCCAGGTCCGAGGACAGCAGCCAGAAGGAGCGTGTGTCTGGAGCTCCGGCCCCGCCCCATGTCCTGCCCTGTGTCCCGCCCACCGCTGCACTTGGTGTTGACCCAAAAGATGCCCTAGCCATGGAAGAAGAGAGGGAGTGGTGCACCATGGCGGGTGGTAGAGGGGACGTGTGTGGATAGAGGAGGAAGGCGTAGGTGCAGGCACAGAGGTCGGGAGATTGCACTCCGTAGCTCCACCCCTGGTCCTGCCCCTGTTCCTGCTCACCGCTGCGCTCATGCAGTCAGAGGGCAGAGGGGAGGAGGGAGGCAAGAAGGAAGCAGCCGGCAATAGTACTGCAAGTCTCCGCAAGCCCACCTGTGCCCCGCCCCCCATCCCGCCCACCGCAACAGCAGCTATGGAACAAGGAAGCAAGTCTCAACAGGAGGTGGCAGAGACCTTGATGGAGCAGTGCGACAGCAGCAGTGAGTCCATCCTGTACCCCGGTCTGCGTCCTGAGCAGGTGGCTTTGCCTGCTTCCAGCACGTCAGAAGAGGAGGACATGGAGGCATCTTCAGGCAGGGTCTGGGGGACTTATGACGACCATACGGATGCTGGAGTCCCTGTGAGCCTCCAACATTTCTGCTTTGGGTTGAGGATCCAGGACCCGGGAAGGAGAAGAGAAGACCAAAGAAGAAGGCACAGGAGACGGTGAGTATGCGTTATGTATATAATAATGCTGATGATGCTGCTGTCTCCTGTGTAACCCCCGCTGGTCAGGGGCGCCCGGATCATGATGTTGGTCTGCGGTGTGGGTCTGGCGGGGAGAGTAAAGGCAAAAATAAGGCGAGTGGTGGTGTGGCGATCATTATGGGAAAACAATAGGGGTGGCAGAGTTTTTGCAGGTGGAGGCACCAGACATTTTCAGTATAACGGAATTCCCGTCTCTGTCTCCCGTGGCCTCTGGGTCGTGCGCAGACAGGGATGGTGGTCTTGGTGGTGGAGCTGGTGCGGACTTTACTAAAATCCTGGCTGAGGTTCGGAAGTTGGAGAAGGAGGAGAGGGCCGCTGGTGGCGAGGTGTGCAGTGGTATGACTAAACGGGGGGAAAAATGGGTTGAGGGGCAGTATGCAGGGGACAAGGGTGCTGAGGGCAAGCCGGCCGGTGGGCTCGTGCCTGCAAGGTCGGTGAAGCCTGGTGCCCTAAATCCCAGCCCGGTGATGCCCAGCACAAAGAGAAGGTTGGAGGGTCCAAAGAGGCAGAGGGGAAGAAAGGGTGTGAAGACAGTGCTGCGGCTGTCCTGAAGCCCCCCCAGTGATGCTGGGACTGTAGAAGGAGTGGTTGATGCCTGTTCTGACTGTAGTGGATGGGATGCAAGATGTGGAAATGGAAGGGTGCATGGTGGTGGTGAAGATGCAGGAGAGGATGTAAGTATGGAAGTGATGAGTGGAACGGCTGGTCTTGGTGGTAGTGGCGGTGCAGGGGTGAGTGTGAATGAGGAGCTAAGCGTGAGGCCAAAAAACTCAGGCTCTGCGGCGCCTGCGGCCGAAGGCGGCTCGCATGTACGCACGTTTGCGGCAGTCACAGCCGTGGGTAGTGGACAGTCCTTGTCAGGAGACACTAGGTATGGTGACTTGCAACAGAGCCTCTTGGACGCCTTGAAGAGGGGAGAGAAGTCCATCACTGTGGAGGGAGGGGAGGTAGATTTGTCATTTTGGATAGACCGACATGGTCTGTCCGCCTTCCGAGAGCAAGGGGCAGAGAACATTAGGTGGTCTCTGCTGACAGCGGGGCAGGGTGGTGGCCGTAGGAATGTTGTCCGTCTCCGGTGGGAAGGCAATGAAGAATGCCCCTCTAGGGACAAGGTGGTGGAGCTTTTCCTGGGGATGGGCTTTAAGGCTGAGGACATCTATGCCCTGATTCATCCCTACGGAGCCACCTTTTTCGATGTCAGCTTTGCGAGGCCAGAGGGCTTAGAGCTTTTCTGGTCTCAGTATGAGCTGGCTCGAATTTGCCCTGAATGGCGGGGGTTTATGGTCCAGGCTATCTCCCGCCAGAATTCGGTAAAGAAAGTGACAGTTCTTACCAGTAATGAGTCACTTTCTGAGTTTGACATCATGACCTGGCTGAGCAGGTATGGTGATGTGGTCCAAATTCCCAAGAATAATCTGGACAAACATGGCATTTGGTCAGGGGCCTGGACCTTCATGGTAAAACTGAAGGTCTCAGGTTACTCGGTTACCCACATTCCCACTTCAACATTCTTGGGTAGGGACCGAATTCTGATCTTTTACCAGGGGCAGCCGAAGTTGTGCCACAGGTGCGGCAGCCCCTCACACTTCAGCGCAGGGTGTAAGGTGGAGGGGTGGGTCATCTTGCCGCATCCTGTAGGGACATTCGGTGTAACCTGTGTGGTGTCTTAGGGCACCCGTTTAGTCATTGTCCGCGCTCCTATGCCAATGTTGGCCTGAATCCGGGGGGTGCTGGTCAGGAGGATGTGAGGACCGGGCCAGCCGGGGAAGGGTCCAGCAGTGGTGGTAGAAGCGGGAGACTGTTGAAGAGCAGACCTCCCCCTGAGGTGAGAGAGGGAGAACAACGCCTGAGGAGAGAGGTGGAAAAGGCCCACGGGGTTATGTCCCTGCCCTTGGTCCCTAGCTCGGGGGAAAATGCAGCTGAGGTCCCGGACAGCGAACTAGATGAAGAGGTCAGGAGGTTGGTCAGGGAGGATGGGGCCGCAGCTTCCTCTTCCTCATCCAGCGAAGGTGTGAATGAGGGGGGAGTGAAAGGTGTCAAAAGCAAAAGAAGAGGGAAAACAAAAAAGTGAAGAGGAAAAGTAACTCCAGAAGGAAGACCACTCAGGGCCAAGTGCCAAAGAGCTCTCCAACCAGTACCAGGCCCTAAGCGACTCCCCCCTGTCTTCGGATGGGGAGGGGAAGGGGGTATGGTGCTGGTGGTTGCGGACAAGGATGTGGTGGATAAGGGGGGCGCCGGACCCTCAACATCGGGGATCAGGGAAACCGGGTCTCTGGTGGGGGGGTCGACCTAGGGCCTCCTGACAGGGGCAAGGGTGTGCCTGGACAAACTAAAAAGGTTGTGTCCGGGGAAAAAGTTGTACCTGAAGGTGTGCCTGAAAAGGGTGTGCAAGCGGGAAAAGTTGTGTCCGAAACGGCAGCAGGGATGGATGTGTCAGTGTGCTATATCATCCTCTGAGGAGGAGCACAGGGCTCAAGCAGAGGGTAAGGGGGGTGGGAAGAAGGTTGCTGTTCAACTTGATCATTCATGATGGCGGCACTCACCCCGTTGACGCTGGCAACCATTAATGTTGTCAGTATAAAGTCTGATGCGGCTAGGTTTTTGGCCTTTCATTTTCTCTGCCAGCTTGATGCAGACATTTTGTTTTTGCAGGAGACCAGGTTGGCCGATCTCACGTCCCTTGAAAAAGCTAAGAGGGAGTGGGTACATGGGCCTTCTTATTGGTCTCTTGTGGCTGAGCCGTATAGCGGGGTGGCGGTCCTTTTTAAGACCGCAGATGTAGTATGCCGACAAGTTATCGAGTTGAAAATGGGGAGGTGCTTGATCTTGGATGTATTCATGAAGGGACAGGAGCTTCGGCTCATAAATATCTATGGTCCCCAGTCTAAGTGGGACCGCAAATGTCTCTTTATGAATATTAAACCGTTTTTGTTTTGTAGCCGACAGGTGGTCTTTGGAGGGGACTTCAATAATGTCTTGAGGCCCCAAGACAGAGGAGGTTCCAGAGACCGGTCGGCCTACGACAGCGTCGCCTTGAATAGTATAGTTAGTGAGGCTCGCCTGGAGAATGTCCACATCCGGAACACCACAGGCCAGGCGGGATACACTTTTTTCAGAGGCAGTCAGAGCAGGTCCAGAATAGACAGGTTTTATTTGAAGGAGGAGGCAGTCTCTTCACCCTTATCGGTGTTAGAGGTTGAATTCTCCGATCAATGTCTGACTATGTTTTCTTTGAATGTTACAGAGACTCCTCAGAAGCTGAATTCGTTACTCCTGAAGGAAGCAGCTGTGAGACGGTCTTTTGAGGATTTCTTTCAAAGTCAGGTACCGCTACTGGGCCTTGGTAACACTAAGTCAGAGTGGTGGGAGATCTTCAAACATCGGGTGGCAAGATTCTTCCGCTAGCTCTCTAACCTCAAAAGCCTGGACAGGGATCGCCTGTATCATGGCCTGACGAGGAAACTCGAGGAACTTGTCTCAACTGGGGGTGGCCGAGAGGACATCACCAGGGTGAAAGCCTTACTCAAGAGATGTCAGTATGATAGACACACATCTCTGGTTTTTGAGAGGGACTTCGGGAAGTACCACTCGCCCGACCCTTACAGAAACTGCAAGATGTCAGTGAGTAGTAAGATAGTGACGGGTCTGAGGGACAGTACGGGATCCCTGACCAGGTTCAGATCGGGGATCCTGGAGGTCGTCAGATCCTTTTACTCGCATCTTTTGGGGAGGAAGGAACTGGATCGGGACGAGACATCGGCTTTCCTGGCTAAGGCCATTCCTGAACCAGGGGTAGACCCCTCGCTCGATGTCTTGGTGGAAGAGATCAAAGAAGAGGAGGTTAGATTGGCGGTCGATGGGCTTCAGCTCAAAAAATCGCCAGGCCCAGACGGCTTAACGTCAGAGTTCTACAAGACCTTTAAGGACCTTTTAGTCCCCTTATTGACTCAGGTTTTTAATGAGTGCCTTTCCTCGGGTATTCTTCCGAGATCAATGAGGAGGTCGGCTTTGATCCTTCTTTCTAAGGGGAAAGATCCGTTGCACATTGAGAATTGGAGACCCATAGCACTTCTCAATGTGGATAGGAAAGTTCTAGCCAAAATACTCTTCAACAGGTTGGTGAAGTTTGCTCCACGGCTCCTTTCGGAGTCCCAGCTACTGCTGTGTTCCTGGCCGTAGCACATTTAGTGCTGTTCTCGGTGTATGGGCGGCTGTGGAACAGGGTAGGGCTGGCCTCTGGGAGGGGTATTTGCTGTCCTTGGATCAGGCAAAAGCTTTTGACCGAGTTGATCATGAGTACCTGTGGTCCACTCTTCTGAGGTATGGTCTACCAGGGTGGTTCGTGGACTGGCTAAAAATATTGTACAGAGGGGCGGAGAGTTTCCCGCTTGTGAATGGTTGGATTGGACGGGCCTTTGCGGTGGGCTCTGGTGTTCGCCAGGGATATCCTCTCAGTCCTCTGCTGTATGTGTTCGCGATTGATCCCTTCGTAAGGAGGGTGGATCGAGGACCGATAGCGGGTGTGAGGATGGACCATTCGGGCGAGCGGGAGGCCACCCTGAAGGTAGTGGCCTACGTTGATGATGTCTCTGTCTTTGTCTCCTCGGAAGAGGAGGTGAGGGCAGTGATGTCTGAGGTAGAGGGCTACTCCAGGGCCTCTGGTTCCATGGTCAATCGGAGCAAGTGTGAGAGTCTATGGCTGGGGGGTGGAGAACCCGGTTTTGATCTCCCGGACACCCTTCCAGAGCCCCAAGAGTATGCCAAGATCCTAGGCATTGAATTCGGCCAGGGTGATTACCCAACCAAAAACTGGGAAGGTAGACTTAGAACTGCCGCCCAGAGGGTGAACCAATGGAAGGGTTGGTCCTTGACCCTGAGGGAAAGGGTGAGCTTGTGCAAAGGTTTCCTGCTCCCATTGTTAATGTATCTGGGCAGTGTGTGTATTTTGCCAGAGTCTCTCTGGACACGGGTCTACAGCCTGTTTTTCCAATTGTTATGGGGAAACAGGCTGAACCTAGTCAAGCGGGAGGTTACTTACCGTGCGAGGAGACCAGGGGGGTTGAATATGGTCAACCCCGTGGTATTTTTGGTATGCACCTTCTTTAAGTTAAATGTATCAAACCTCTGGAAAGAGAGGGCTCCTCCGTGGGTATTCTCCTGTAGGGAATGTTTGCAGCCCTTCTTCCAGGAATGGGAGACAGGAGGGCGTGTGAAGGATCTTCGCACACCGCACGGACATCTCCCGGCTTGTTACCCCGGTTTTGAAAGTAATTCGCCGGTGGGGTTTCGGAGTGTGGGAGGTGAGGAATCTAACGAGGAAACTTCTCAAGGAGAGGATCTTGTCGACCCATTTCCAAAAACCGCTGGCTCTCAGGGACTGCACAAGTCGGGATCTGGAGGTGGGGTTGCGTCTTCTAAATTCAAAACGGATCCCCACGAAATATTGGGACTTGACTTGGCGCTGCTTTCAGGGTAAGCTGTATGTAAGGGACAACTTGAAGTACAGGAACTCCGAGGATAGGAATTGTCCTCGTGAGAGTTGTGCTGACACACTCGAGAGTATGGAGCACTTCCTGCTAAAGTGTCCCTTTTAATACAGAGGTATACAACAAGGTGGGCGCTTCCATGGGCTGGCCTAGGCTGGCGGGCCTCTCCTATGCTGAGTGGGCCTATGGGACGTTCAGAGACCTTGGTGGACGGGACCAGTGCACTCTTTTTCTAGTTAGCCTAGTGGTTAGGTTTTTCACATGGAATGCACAATGTCTAGTGTCGATGGGCAGTAAAATCCTCCGTGTGGATGAGGTGTGTAGCAACATCCTTGGTGACCTGGTGAAGGTGCGCTCCTTGGAGTATGAAAGGCTGGGTGCATCAGGGGCCACTCGTCTCTGGAGGGTTTCTCCTTTTTGGTGCCCTAGTTCAGGATTGCTCCAAGCCTCCTGGTGGTGGGCTAAGTTCTCACCGTAGTTTTGAAAATGGTTAATCATGAAAAGGGGTTTGCAAGTGCCGAACCAGAGCAGAAGGTTGTAGGGGCATAAATTGTCCTAAGTTGTGGAAAAGGTAATTGTCCTTGTTATAGCTAGTGCTATCTTGTTATTGCATATTTTTGGGAGGTTAGTTAGGTGGGGGGTTTTCTTACAGAGGGGGATGGGGTAGGGTCATAAACCTTGGTCATAAGCTTGGACATGAACTTGAACTTGAAATAACCTAGGCCAAAATTGTTGGGGTTCACTCTAGGTTGGAAAGAGTAAAGTCAGGATAGTGGGCTGTCATGTGTTATTATGTGTTATTATGAGTTATTATGTGTCATACGTTATTATAGGAAACACTTAGAATTTGTGTTGTGCGTTGTTTCGTTTTTGTTACAAAGGAAACAAAGATAAGTCTGGGGTATGTTTGGTTAAGCTGTGGTTGTATGGTGGTCAGGCAGGCGGGGTCCCTTGTATATACATTGGTTTGAATAGTTGCTTGTATTTTCTGGAAAATTGTTTTCGGTTATTTGTATTTGGTTCAGTTTATAATTTTTCAATAAAATAGAGTTCCAGCTCCAGTAGCATCCAGTAAAGCTGCTGCAGTTAAAAAGCTTTTATAAGGATCGAGCTTGGCGGTCCACCGCAAGGCGTCCTACCACCAGTCACAGCCCCTGTGCCTTGGTGTGCCTCCCCGATGTTCTTCACTGAGTGTCCCGGGGGCCCGAAGCATTTCCTTTGAAAAAATTAAGTGTCCAAACTACAGGTGGTGTAGCTTGCTTAACAGCTGGGTTAATCCGCTGACTAGCAGACACTGCTACTAGGCCCAAAATTGTCTGGGCTAGATGCAGTTAAAAATTTGTAATTAGATACTCTCGTTGGATGCTGAGAAAGCATTCCATAGTCTCCTGGCACGCCATATATTATTCTCTTAAAAAGCTTGGGGTAGGGGACCCTTTTATAGCCAAAATCATGGCCCTGTATTGCAATCCGTCAGCTAGGCTGAAGATAAATGGAACATTATCATCACCTTTCATAATCACCAATGGGACAAGGCAGGGATGTCCTCTGTCCCCTCTCTTATACTTCCTAGTGATGGATCACCTGCTCTCATCAATTCACGATAACCCCAATATTAGGGGGATTGAGGTGGGAGGCACCGAGTACAAGTGCTCTGCATTTGCTGATAAATGATGTCCTAGTATATATCACTCAACCACATATATCCATCACTGCTGTTATGGTTGAAATAGATCACTTTGGTACATGGTCAAATTTTAACCCCTTCCCGACCTGTGACGCCACGTAGGCGTCATGAAAGTCAGTGCCAATCCGACCCATGACGCCTATGTGGCGTCATGAAAGGATCGCGTCCCTGTGGGTCGGGTGACCGGGGTCACTGAAAGGTCACCCGACCCGCCGGCACAGGACCCTTTGTGGTTCACCACAGGGGGGTTGGCTTAACCCCCCCCGTGGCTACGATCGCTCTGATTGGCTGTTAAAAGTGAAAGCCCTGACCCCCCCACACGTAGTCACGGTGGCAATCGGCCGCCGCCACCGAAAGATGGCAGCGGTCGGTCACCGCCGTCACTAAACTAACAGCTCCCCTCGTCCTGGCCTCCGCTGCCCCCACCTTCCGATCTCCCCCCCCCCCCTCACTTCCGACCCCCATACTCACCTCTCCCGGTCCACCGATGTCCCTAGATCCTTCCCGGCGGCTGCCCGGGATTCTTCATGGGCGCCGCCATCTTGGAAAATGGCGGGCGCATGCGCAGTGCGCCCTGCAGAGTCAAGAAATTTATTTTGATCACTGTGATAAACTGTCACAGTGATCAAAATAAAAAAAAGTAAGTGAACCCCCCCTGTCATAGGTAGGGACAAATAATAAAGAATTTTTTTTTTTTTCCTATTAGGCCCTGTGCACACGTTGCGGATTTTGCTGCGGATCAGCAGCGGATTTTGCTGCGGATCAGCAGCGGATTTTGCTGCGGATTAGCAGCGGATTTTGCGCTGCGGATCCACAGCAGATCCAGAAACCATGTACAGTACAATGCAAATAAATGGTAAAAAAAAACGCTGTGCACATGCTGCAGATTTTTCAGCGCGGATTTGCTGCGGTTTTAAATCCGCAGCATGTCAATTCTTTGTGCGAATTCCGCAGCGATTTTTACACCTATTCCATTATAGGCGTAAAACCGCAGAGAAAAACCGCAGCAAATCCGCGCTAAATACGCAGGTAAAAGGCAGGTCATTTTACCTGCGGATTTTAGAAAAATCCACAAGTGAATCCGCAACGTGTGCACGGGGCCTCAGGGTTAGGGTTAGGCTGGGTTCATATTGCATTATGGCAGTCCATTAGATGGACTGCGTTTCACCGCGGTATGACGCGGTGTAACGCAGTCCATTAACGCTGTCATTCACCCCATTTGTGTGCGCATCGCAACGCATGCCGTAAAGCGGCATGCGTTTGCGACATGTCGTCATTTAGTGACGGAGCCTTGGACGCGGGCTGCAGCGTCTGGGCTCCATCACCGCTAGCACAGATGAATCATCTGCTGATTCCTCTGCACTAGCGGGTATAGCATAACGCGATCTCGTTATGCTATACCGTTACCAGCCCGTCAACGCTACGTGTTGAACGGGCTGGTAAAACGCAACATGAACCCAGCCTTAGGGTTAGAACTAGGGTTAGGGTTAGAACTAGGGTTAGGGTTGGAATTAGGGTTAGGGTTGGGATTAGGGTTAGGTTTGTGGTTAGGGTTAGAGTTAGGATAAGCGTTAGGGGTGTTTTGGGGTTAGGGTTGGAATTAGGGTTAGGGTTGGGATTAGGGTTAGGCTTGTGGTTAGGTTTATGGTTGGGGTTTGTATTAGGGTTAGGGGTGTGTAGGGGTAAGGCTTGGGGTTAGGTGTGTGTTGGGGTTAGGGTTGGAGTTAGAATTGAGGGGTTTCCACTATTTACGCACATCAGGGGGTCTCCATACGCGACATGGCGCCACCATTGATTCCTGCAAATTTTGCATTCAAAAAGTCAAACAGTGCTCCCTTTATTCCAAGCCCCGACGTGTGCCCAAACAGTGGTTTACCCCCACATATGGGGTATCAGCGTACTCGGGAAAAATTGCACAACAACTTTGGGGTCTAATTTCTCCTGTTACTGTTGGGAAAAAAAAATTGGGGACTAAAAAATGTATTTTTGTGGAAAAAAAATGATTTTTTATTTTCACGGCTCTGCATTATAAACTTCTGTGAAGAACTTGGAGATTCAAAGTGCTTACCACACATCTAGAGGAGTTCCTTGGGGGATCTAGTTTCGAAAATGGGGTCACTTGGGGGGTTTCTACTGTTTAGGCACATCATGGGCTCTGCAAACGTAACATGACACCCGCAGACCATTCCATCAAGTCGGCATTTCAAAACGTCACTACTTCCCTTCCGAGCCTCGACGTGTGCCCATACAGTAGTTTTCTCCCACATATGGGATATCAGCGTACTCAGGACAAATTGGACAACAACTTTTGAGGTCTAATTTATCCTGTTACCCTTGGGAAAATAAAAAAATTGGGGACTAAAAGATCATGTTTGTGGAAAAAATATGATTTATTTTCATTCCCCGGCGTTATAAACTTCTGTGTAGCCCTTGGGGGTTCAAAGTGCTCACTACACATCTAGATAAGCTCCTTGGGGGTCTAGTTTCCAAAATGGGGTCACTTGTGGGGGGTTTCTACTGTTTAGGCACATCAGGGGCTCTGCAAACGCAACATGACGCCCACAGAACATTCCATCAAGTCTGCATTCCAAAATGGCGCTCCTTCCCTTTTGTGCTCTCCCATGCGCCAAAACAGTGGTTCCCTCCCACATATGGGGTACCAGTGTACTCAGGACAAACTGTACAACAACTTTTGTGGTCCAATTTCTCCTGTTACCCTTGTGAAAATAAAAAATTGCGGGTTAAAAAAAATCAGTTTTTGAGGAAAAAAAATGATTTTATATTTTCACGGCTCTGCATTACAAACTTCTGTGAAGCACGTGGGGGTTCAAGGTGCTCACCACACATCTAGATAAGTTCCTTGAGGGGTCTAGTTTACAAAATGTGGTCACTTGTGGGGGGTTTCTACTGTTTAGGCACATCAGGGGCTCTGCCCGCCCGCAGACCATTCCATCAAGTCGGCATTTCAAAGCGTCACTACATCCCTTCCAAGCCCTGACGTGTGCCTAAACAGTGGTTCCCCCCCACATGTGAGGTACTAGCGTACTTAGGACAAATTAGACAACAACTTTTGGGGTCCAATTTCTCCTGTAACCATTGTGAAAATAAAAAATAGGGGGCTAAATAATCATTTTTTGAGAAAAAAAATGATTTTTTTATTTTCACGGCTCTGCGTCATAAACTTTTGTGAAGCACCTGGGGTTCAAAGTGCTCACTGTGCATCTACATAAGTTCCTTAGGGGTCTAGTTTCCAAAATGGGGTCATTTGTGGGGAGCTCCAAAGTTTAGGCATACAGGGGCTCTCCAAACATGACATGGTGTCCGCTAACGATTGGAGCTAATTTTCCATTCAAAAAGTCAAATGGCGCTCCTTCCCTTCTGAGCCCTGCCGTGCGCCCAAACAGTGGTTTATGACCACATATGAGGTATCTGTGTACTCAGGAGAAATTGCCCAACAAATTTTAGGATCCAATTTATACTGTTGCCCATGTGAAAATGAAAAAACTGAGGCTAAAAGAAAATTTTTGTGAAAAAAAAAGTATTGTATATACTCGTGTATAAGCCGAGATTTTCAGCACCTTTTTTCGTGCTGAAAATGCCCCCTCGGCTTATACACGAGACATAGGGCAGAAACCAGCGGGGGAGGGATGCCGCGGCAGGAGCCGATGGCTGGGATCATACTCACCCCTCCCCGTGCCATCGCTGAGGGTCCCTGCAATCCTGCGTTCTCCCCGTCTTCTTGCAGCTCTCCAGCACTGAGCGGTGATGTAATACCCGCTCATTAGGGTCATGTAATATGGACGCGACGCCACTCCCATGGGCGTGGCCTCCATATTCATGGCCTTAATGAGCGGTATTACATCACCGCTCAGTGCTGGAGAGCTGCAAGAAGACGGGGAGAACGCAGGATTGCAGGGACACTCAGCGATGGCACGGGGAGGGGTGAGTATGATGGAGGAGAGGACAAGGAGCACGAGCAGGACGGGGGGGGGGAGAACGGTGGACGGGGGAAGCATGGAGCAGGAGGGGGGGGAATCGGTGGACGGGGGAAGCTGGAGCAGGACGGGGGAAGCATGGAGCAGGAGGGGGAGGAGATCGGTGGACGGGGAAGCATAGAGGAGGACGGGGGAAGCTGGAGCAGGACGGGGGAAGCGTGGAGGACGGGGGGAGATCGGTGGACGGGGGAAGCATGGAGGAGGACGGGGGAAGCATGGAGCAGGACAGGGGAGGATGGAGGGCACAGAGGAGCACGGAGCAGGACAGGGGGCACAGGAGGACGGAGAAGGAATGGGGGAGCACAGCGGAGGACGGAGCAGGAGGGGGGAGTACAGAGGAGAATGGAGGAGCACAGAGCTGGAGGGCAGTTTATACACCCGGCTTATACACGAGTCAATAATTTTTCCCAGTTTTTTGTGGCAAAATTAGGGGGTCGGCTTATACACGGGTCGGCTTATACACGAGTATATACAGTACTTTCTTTTT
Source organism: Oophaga sylvatica (assembly GCA_033576555.1). Lineage (NCBI taxonomy): Eukaryota > Metazoa > Chordata > Amphibia > Anura > Dendrobatidae > Oophaga > Oophaga sylvatica. Next base: position 30,294 of record JARQOD010004949.1, read on the forward strand.
TTTATGGATCAATTTGTGAAGCACCTGGGGGTTCAAAGTGCTCACTCTGCATCTAGATAAGTTCCTTGGGGGGTCTAGTTTCCAAAATGGGGTCACTTGTGGGGGAGCTCCAATGTTTAGGCACACCGGGACTCTCCAAATGCGACATGGCAATCGCTGAATATTCCAGCATATTTTCCATTCAAAAAGTCAAATGCCGCTCCTTCCCTTCTGAGCCCTGCCGTGCGCCCAAACAGTGGTTTATGACCACATATGAGGTATCTGTGTACTCAGGAGAAATTGGCCAACAAATTTAGGGTCCATTTTATCCTGTTGCCCATGCAAAAATGAAAAAATTGATGCTAAAAGAAAAATTTTGTTGGAAAAATTAAAATGTCCATTTTTTCCTTCCACGTTGCTTTAGTTCCTGTGAAGCACCTGAAGGGTTAATAATCTTCTTGAATGTAGCTTGAGGGGTGCAGTTTTTATAATGTTGTCACTTTTGGGTATTTTCTGCCATATAGACCCCTCAAAGTGACTTAAAATGTGAGGTGGTCCCTAAAAAAATGGTTTTGTAAATTTTGCTGTAAAAATGAGAAATCGCTGGTCAACTTTTAACCCTTATAACTTCCTAACAAAAAAAAATGTTGTTCCCAAAATTGTGCTGATGTAAAGTAGACATGTGGGAAATGTTATTTATTAACTATTTTGTGTCACATAACTCTCTGGTTTAACAGAATAAAAATTTTAAATTTGAAAATTGCAAAATTTTGGCCAAAGTTCCATTTTTTTCACAAATAAACGCAAAAATTATCGACCTAAATTTACCACTAACATGAAGCCCAATATGTCACGAAAAAACAATCTCAGAATCGCTATAATCCGTTGAAGCATTCCTGAGTTATTACCTCATAAAGGGACACTGGTCAGAATTGCAAAAAATGTCCAGGTCATTTAGGTCAAAATAGGCTGGGTCATGAAGGGGTTAAAATCAATGCAGCAAAGTCTGAGGCCCTCGATGTTTCCCTCCCCAAATCCATACAGGATTCAATTCAGTCCAACTTTCCCTTTGCCTGGCCCTCACAGGGTATCAAATACTTAGGAATTCGTATTCATAGAGACCTCTCCCGTCTATTTTTTCTTAATTTTGGGCCCTTTATTGAACAACTCCATAGAGATCTTACTTCTTGGACGGTGAAGGATTCTTCCAGGTTCGGCATAATAAATATACTAAAAATGAACGTCCTACCTAAACTCTTATACCTCTTCCAAACCATTCCCGTGGTAATTCCCTCAAATTTTTGGAAAGGACTACGCATTAGTTTTTGCAGATATATCTGGGCAAGTGGGCGTCCACGCATTCGGGGGATGTTCTGATCAGACACAAACAAAAGGGGGGCCTTAGCCTTCCGGATTGTAGAAGGTATTACATGGCAGCAGTACACGCTAGAATCCTGGACTTCTTCCATCATTCGGAGAGGAAATTGTGGGTCAAAATAGCTCAATCCATTTGTCCTAAAGCTCTTAGCACTCTCCCATGGTGCGCCCATTTAATTGTCCCCTCTCTTGGCCTCATGTCATATAGTACTTATGCCACTGCTTTGGCTTTGTGTTATGAATGTGCTAGAGATGGTTTCTGAGCAGAGGCTTCCTCTGGTGGTTACAGACAGTACTGAACCTTTCAGCGAGGAGTGGCATTCTGGAATCACGGACTGGTCTGATATAAGGGAGGTTCCCTCCCATGATGGTTGCCGGTGATCAATTGTTCTTGTCTCAATTGTTGTTCCTGGTTCATTTGGAAGTTTGCTGGAGTCCTGCCTGCATCTCCTGCTTTCAGATAAGATATTTTTGCTTTTCTTTTTGTGCTTGCTTTTTGCATTGTTTTCTGCACTTTTGTGGAGGTCAGCCAGGTCCCCTCCTGGGGCCTGAGCTCCTCACAGTTTTTCTGCAGCCACTGTTATTTGCTCATTTGCTTTTTCCTGTTTTTTCAGCGGCTGCGGCTTGGTTTTTGTTCACACTGAGATCTGATTTAGTGGGTTGCGAGATCGTGTGATCTCAGTATTTTTGTAATCAGAATTGTTGGATTTTTGTAGGGTTTTCTGGGTTGCAGAAAGTAATCTCTCCTGTCCTATCCTATTTAGTCAGCTTGTGGCCCCAGCGTTTGCTCAGTCTATTTTCTGCCTATGTTTGTATTTTCATCTTGTCTAACTGCCATTATATGTTTGGGGGCTTCCTTGTCAAGGACACCGCACTGCACATGCTCACTGAGCCAGTGCACGTGTCCTAAGTAAACCAACTGTGCCCCCAGATACCTGTAAGCAGAGCCGCAGCAGAGAAGACGTGTGTTTCAGTGTAACAGGACCTTCCGCAGCATGTGACAGCCAAGGGGCGGAGCTGGCCACACGTCTCTCAGAGGCAGCAGTAATGAATGATGTGTACTGCAGACTAACAGGACCTGCAGCACATGACTGCTGGGGGCGTGGCCTAAGCTCCAGAGATCTAGGAACTGCAGGAAAACTCCTAGCAGGGTAACGACGAGATAAAGTTACCAAGGGGCAAAGACAGAGACGAAAACCAGGACAGGCCGAGATCAGAGCACAAGATAGCACGACAGTACCAAAGGGTTAGACAGAACGGATAGTCAGGACGTCGCAATAGATCAGTAAACCAGAGCGGGCAATAGACAGTACAATAGGGACAAAACAGTAACAGAGTATCGATAGCCAAGCCAGGAGGTCAGAACCGGAGAAGACAATATAAGCAAAACGTGAGACAGAGAGCAGAGTGAGCAAACAGACCGGGTCATACACAGGAGTCAAACAAGCAGAGCAGTATACACGCAAATAGGGGGGTCAAATACACAGTCACAACGAAAGTATAGCTGACAGAGAATCTCCCTCTGGACTGGGTATAAATACCCTCCCAGATCCAAAGGGAGGCCAGCAAAAGTTAACCCTGAGTGGACAGGACATTAACCATTTCCTATACCATGACATTCCTATTTTCTTTGGGGATCTGCTCCGGGGCAGATAGCTTTCATCTTTCTGCCTTTAGGTGTAGTTATCTCTCAGGCTGTGATGAGGCGTCTAGGATCAACGTAGGAACGCTCCACGGCTACCTCTAGTTGTGTCGTTAGTTTAGGAAACTGCAACCCATCAGTTACCAACATCTCAGGTGTTCGGCTGCCCTGCTGTCGTTCCTGTCCTCCTCAGCTACCGAAACATAACAGTATCACCGGCCATAACTGAAAATTATATGGTACTCGCAAAAGGGAAAAAAATTGTGGAAAGAAAAAAGTTGTCAGAGTTGTCAGAGATTTTTTTTTTCTGTCTGTTGCATTTTTTCCCTCTTTTTCTCTGGGTGCTGAGGAGAATTTTTTTCTCTCAATGGAGTTTGCACAGCTGTCTGGCCGTGTGGATCAGCTTGCCACTGAGGTTCGGAGTATTGCTACCTATCTTGCTGGGTTGCCGGTTGTGGAACCTAGGATTCCCATGCCAGATTTGTTTTTGAGGGATCGGGCTAAATTTCTGAATTTCAAAAATAACTGTAAGTTGTTTTTTGCCTTAAAGCCTAAGTCCTCAGGTAACGCAGCACAGCAGGTTCAAATTGTCATCTCTCTCCTGTGTGGCGATCCTCAGGATTGGGCTTTTTCCCTGACCCCTGGGGATCCTGTTTTGAATGATATTGATGCATTTTTTCTGGCTCTGGGGTTATTGTACGATGAACCTAATGTCACTGATCAAGCTGAAATAACCTTGTTGGCATTAAATCAGGGTCTTGAAGACGCTGAGTTGTACTGTCAGAAATTCTGAAAGTGGGCAGTCCTGACCAAATGGAATGATGATGCTTTGGCAGCCCTTTTTCGGAAGGGGCTGTCAGAGAATGTAAAGGATGTTATGGTGGGATTCCCTGCTCCCTCTGGTCTCAATGAATCTATGTCATTGGCTATTCAAATTGACAGACGTTTGCGTGAGCGCAGAGGTATGCGTGAGATAGTGTTGCCTTGTGAGCCAGCTTCTGAGCCCATGCAGTGTGATAGAGTGACTTCTGGGGCACATTGTCATGAGTTTCGAAAGCGCAATGGGTTATGTTTCTACTGTGGTGATGCCTCTCATGCTATTTCAGTCTGCCCTAAACGGGGAAGACGTTTTGCACGCTCACTTGTCTTGGGTAGTGTTCAGACTAAATTTCTGTTGACTGTTACCCTGATTTGCTCCCTGTCCACATTTTCTGCTCAGGCTTTTGTTGATTCAGGAGCAGCTATTAACCTGATGGATTTTGACTTTGTCAAACGTTGTGGGTTTCCCATGATACCCCTGTGGAAGTCTATTCCCCTACTGGGCATTGATTCTACCCCTTTGGCAGAGAATAAACCCAGTTTTCTACTCAGGTGATAATGAGGGTTGAACCAGATCATCAGGAGAGTTGCAAATTTCTGGTGCTGTATAATCTGCATGACATTATTGTACTAGGTTTCCCTTGGTTACAGTCTCATAATCCTGTTTTGGATTGGAAATCTGTGTCTGTGACCAGTTGGGGCTGCCAATGTGTTAATGCCAACACTCCTGTTTTTTCTGCCTCTCCCAAGTCTCAGGATGTTCCTGACTTTTTGACAGATTTTTCGGATGTATTTAGTGAAAGTAAATCTGCATCTTTGCCCCCTCACAGGAGCTACGATTGCGCTATTGAATTAGTGCCTGGTGATAAATTTCCTAAAGGTCGCCTTTTTAACTTGTCTGTACCTGAACACGATGCTATGCGATCTTATATCAAGGAGTCATTGGAGAAGGGTCATATCAGACCATCCTCTTCACCCTTAGGTGCCGTTTTTTTTTTTTTTTGTGGCCAAAAAGGATGGTTCATTGAGGCCGTGTATTGATTATTGTCTCTTGAATAAGATGACTGTGAAGTATCAATATCCGTTACCCTTAATTTCTGACCTGTTTTCCAGGGTGAAAAGTGCTAGTTGGTTTACCAAGCTTGAACTCAGGGGGGCGTATAACCTTATTCGCATTAAGTATGGGGATGAATGGAAGACGGCGTTTAATACCGCAGAGAGGCATTTTGAGTACCTAGTGATGCCTTTTGGGCTCACTAATGCTCCTTCCGTCTTCCAATCCTTCATGAATGATATTTTCAGGGATTTTGTGGATAAATTTCTGATTGTTTATTTGGATGATATCTTGATTTTTTCCAATGACTGGGACTCTCATGGGAAACATGTTCGGACTGTGTTCCAGATTTTGAGAGAGAATGCACTGTATGTGAAGGGATCAAAGTGTCTTTTTGGCGTACAGAAGGTCTCATTTCTGGGATTCATTTTGTCTCCGTCTGTTATTGAAATGGACCCGGTCAAGGTTCAAGCCATCTGTGATTGGGTCCAACCTACTTCATTAAAGGCTCTTAAGAGATTTTTGGGTTTTGCCAATTTTTTTCGTAAATTTATTGGTAATTTCTCCAGTATTGTTAAACCATTGACTGATTTGACCAAAAAGGGTTCTGATGTGGTGAATTGGCCTCCTGAGGCAGTCTCTGCGTTTCAGGAACTTAAGCAGAGATTCACTTCTGCTCCTGTTCTACGGCAACCTGATGTTTCTCTACCGTTTCAGGTGGAGGTTGATGCCTCTGAAATTGGGGCAGGTGCCGTTTTGTCCCAAAGAGATCCAGAGACCTCTAAGAGTAACCCTTGTGCCTTTTTCTCTCGAAAATTTTCTCCAACTGAACATAATTATGACGTGGGTAATCGGGAGTTATTGGCCATGAAGTGGGCCTTTGAAGAGTGGAGACATTGGCTGGAAGGAGCCAAACATCAGGTGGTGGTCCCCACGGACCATAAGAATCTGGTTTATCTCGAATCAGCCAAGCGTCTTAATCCTAGACAGGCCAGGTGGGCCTTGTTTTTCACAAGTTTTAATTTTGTGGTTTCTTTTCTTCCTGGCACTAAGAATGTTAAGGCGGATGCCCTCTCGAGGAGCTTCTTTGCGGACTCTCCTGAGTTATCTGATCCTACTGTTATTTTGAAAGAGGGTGTAGTTCTTTCCGCCATCTCGCCCAATTTGAGACTGGCCTTGGAAGGGTGTCAGGAGGATAAACCTGAGCGCTGCCCTATTGGGAAATTGTTTGTCCCAGACCAGTGGAAGAAGAGTGTGATGTCTGTGATTCATTGTTCCGCGTTGGCTGGTCATCCCGGGATTTTTGGTACCAGAGACTTGGTGAGTCAGTCCTTTTGGTGGCCTACTTTGTCTCGTGACGTCAGGGAATTTGTGCAGTCCTGTGGGACTTGCTCTCGCTCCAAGCCTTGCTCTCGCTCTAGTGGTTTGTTAATGCCATTACCTGTGCCCAAGAGGCCATGGACCCATATCTCTATGAATTTTATTTCCGACCTCCCTGTTTCTCAGAGAATGACCGTTATCTAGGTCATCTGTGATAGGTTTTCCAAGATGATACATCTTGTGCCATTACCTAAGTTACCTTCCTCCTCCGAATTGGTGCCTTTGTTCCTTCAGCATGTGGTTCGGTTACATGGCATTCCGGAGAACATTGTGTCTGACAGAGGAGTCCAGTTTGTTTCCAGATTTTGGAGGACTTTTTGTTCTAAACTTGGTGTTCAATTATCTTTCTCCTCTGCTTTTCATCCTCAGACCAATGGACAAACCGAGAGAACAAACCAGACCTTGGAGACTTATTTGAGATGTTTTGTGCCTGCTGATCAAGATGACTGGGTCTCTTTTTTGCCTTTGGCTGAGTTTGCTCTTAATAATAGGGCTAGCTCTGCCACCTTGATGTCTCCATTTTTCTGCAATATTGGGTTTCACCCTCGATTTTCTTCAGGACAAGCAGAGGCTTCTGTCTTTCCGGGTGTTGACTCTGTTGTGGAGCGAATGCAGCAGATTTGGGACCAGGTAGTGGAGAGGTTGTCTCTCTCTCAGGAGAAGGCCCAACGGTTTGCCAACCGGCATAGGACTGATGGTCCTCAGTTTAAAGTGGGGGACTTGGTTTGGTTGTCCTCAAGAAATATCCCTATGAGGGTTGCATCTCCAAAGTTTAAGCCCAGGTTCATTGGACTTTATAAGATCATGGAGATTCTTAATCCTGTTTCCTTCCGTTTGCTTCTTCCAGTGACATTTAAGATCCATAACGTGTTCCACAAGTCCTTATTGAAGAGGTTTGTCGAGCCAGTGGTTCCTATGGCTGCGACTCCTGACCCTGTTTTGGTTGTGGGCAATCTGGAGTATGTGGTTGAGAAAATATTGGATTCTCGTTTTTCTAGACAGAAACTCCAGTATTTGGTTAAGTGGAGAGGTTATGGTCAGGAGGACAATTCTTGGGTGTTTGCTTCGGACATCCATGCAAGGAGACTGATCCGTATCTATCACGAAGCTCATCCTGATCGGCCTGGTTGCACAAGTGAGGGTTCGGTGACCCCTCCTCAAGGGGGGGTACTGTTATGAATGTGCTAGAGATGGTTTCTGAGCAGAGGCTCCCTCTGGTGGTTACAGACAGTACTGAACCTTTCAGCGAGGAGTGGCAATCTGGAATCACGGACTGGTCTGATATAAGGGAGGTTCCCTCCCATGATGGTTGCCTGTGATCAATTGTTCTTGTCTCAATTGTGGTTCCTGGTTCATTTGGAAGTTTGCTGGAGTCCTGCCCACATCTCCTGCTTTCATATAAGATATTTTTTGCTTTTATTTTTGTGCTTGCTTTTTGCATTGTTTTCTGCACTTTTGTGGAGGTCAGCCAGGTCCCGTCCTGGGGCCTGAGCTCCTCACAGTTTTTCTGCAGCCACTGTTATTTGCTCATTTGCTTTTTCCTGTTTTTTCAGCGGCTGCGGCTTGGTTTTTGTTCACACTGAGATCTGATTTAGTGGGTGGCGAGATCGTGTGATCTCAGTATTTTTGTAATCAGAATTGTTGGATTTTTGTAGGGTTTTCTGGGTTGCAGAAAGTAATCTCTCCTGTCCTATCCTATTTAGTCAGCTTGTGGCCCCAGCGTTTGCTCAGTCTATTTTCTGCCTATGTTTGTATTTTCATCTTGTCTAACCGCCATTATATGTTTGGGGGCTTCCTATTTTCTTTGGGGATCTGCTCTGGGGCAGATAGCTTTCATCTTTCTGCCTTTAGGTGTAGTTATCTCTCAGGCTGTGACGAGGCGTCTAGGATCAACGTAGGAACGCTCCACGGCTACCTCTAGTTGTGTCGTTAGTTTAGGAATCTGCAACCCATCAGTTACCAACATCTCAGGTGTTCGGCTGCCCTGCTGTTGTTCCTGTCCTCCTCAGCTACCAAAACATAACACTTTGAGATCCCCAAAAAAAAGCTTATCCTCAATTGACCCCAAGGGCCCCTTGCTCACTATTTCAGATAATCCAGATTTCCCTCCAGGACTATCTGCAAATAGATTTCTCGGTTCAAATAAATCCCATCCAATATTATTTTCTCATGTCATCTCCAATACTTCGCTGCCCCCCCTCAATGACTTGTTACAGGGAAGAGCCACTTCCCCAAAGGCAAATTTTGAATATAGCCAGTTACAACACTTCTATTCAAGAAGCGCATACATCTTCATAGAGATCTCACAAACTTTGAAAAATTGAGCCTATCATTGTCACCCCCTACACACTCCATCTCCCTACTGTATAATCTCCTCACTGTATAATCTCCTCATTGCCCAGGTAACTGACAATAGGCCAGGATTATGCGGAAAGGGAACTGGGGAAGTCCTTCTCGGACTCACAATGGGATAAATGTTTCTTCCTAACACATAAAACCTCAATAGGGTCCAAAGCTCAGGAAACCTCCTTCAAAATTATCTCTAGATGGTACTGGGTACCAGCAGTCCTTCATAGATGGTATCCAGTGGTCTCAGATAGATGTTGGAGATGTGGGGTGGGGGAAGGGACAATGTCACACACATGGTGGGCATGCTCTATAATAAATGCATTTTGGGCAAAGGTGGTTCCCATGATTGAGAAAATAACTGGTTGGACTATCCCTAATACGCCCGAAGCCCTCCTTTTATCAGTGTTACCAATAAGTAAACGTAGTTATAAAAGCTCATCAATAGGCTACCTAATACAGGTGGCTAAGAATGTCATTCCACGACACTGGGAAAGCAGAGACCCACCAACTGTGGAGGAATGGTTTGCGCAGATCTCCCTCCTTAATAGGATGGAGCATATGATTGCCATCTCACCGGCTGATGTTGATAGATACTGTGTGATTTGGAGGAATTGTATTGATTTAAAAAACTCGGATGCCTACCATCAAGGCCCCAACTTAAGTTATCCGTGATGTCGGCACAACAATGATCATTATCGCACTCTATTGATTGGTGGTCTGCCGTGGTCCGCTCCATCTCTCTCTATCTTTCATATTGAAAAATACATGCTTGAAAATCTCCTCCTCATTCCTTACCAGTTTGCAAAGCTCACATAATCATTTTATTTGGGTAGGAAGAAAGCCAGAGTGGCTCAAAATGTTCTTTATAATCAAAAAATTTATGGTGGAGCTGGACTACCGAACATTTTGGCTTATTACTCTGCTAATCTGATCAAACAGAGATGTTTTTGGTGGCCTCATAAAACTCTTTTTAAACAACTACAAACCTCCCCATTTGTTAGTATTAGGTTTTCTCTTAAACAAGCAAATTCCTTATAGTTCCCACCCCATTCTCCAGCCCTCCATTGAGGCCTGGAAAAGGCTTGCGAAACCAAAAAAGGTTGTGATAAAATCCATATCCTCAAGAATATTCCATTATCTCTTATCCATGAATCTAGGGGATTGGTCTTGGACCCTCTCTGGCTCAAATTGTGTATGAAGAAACTGGGAGAGATGTACGATGCTTCTAAATTCTATCCTTATTCTTTTATTAACCCCTTCACCCCCAAGGGTGGTTTGCACGTTAATGACCGGGCCAATTTTTACAATTCTGACCACTGTCTCTTTATGAGGTTATAACTCTGGAACGCTTCAACGGATCTTCGCGATTCTGAGACTGTTTTCTCGTGACATATTGTACTTCACGTTAGAAGTAAAATTTCTTCGATATACCTTGCGTTTATTTTTGAAAAAAACGCAAATATGGCGAAAATTTAGAAAATTTTGCAATTTTCAAACTTTGAATTTTTTTTCCCTTAAAACAGAGAGATATGTCACACAAAATAGTTAATAAATAACATTTCCCACATGTCTACTTTACATCAGCACAATTTTGGAACCAAAATTTTTTTTTGTTAGGAAATTATAAGGGTTAAAAGTTGACCAGTGATTTCTCATTTTTACAACAAAATTTACAAAGCCATTTTTTTAGGGACCACCTCACATTTGAAGTCACTTTGAGGGGTCTATATGGCAGAAAATACCCAAAAGTGACACCATTCTAAAAACTGCACCCCTCAAGGTACTCAAAACCACATTCAAGAAGTTTATTAACCCTTCAGGTGCTTCACAGGAGCTGAAGCAACGTGGAAGGAAAAAATTAATATTTAACTTTTTAGCCACAAAAATGATCTTTTACAAACGTTTTTTTATTTTCACAAGGGTAAAAGGAGAAAATGGGCAGATAAAGTTGTTGTGCAATTTCTCCTGAGTACGCCAATACCCCATATGTGGGGGAAAACCACTGTTTGGGCACACGGCAGAGCTCGAAAGGGAAGGAGCGCCGTTTGACTTTTTCAAACTAAAATTGGCTGGAGTTGAGATTGGACGCCATGTCGCGTTTGGAGAGCCCCTGATATGCCTAAACAGTGGAAACCCCCCACAAGTGACACCATTTTGGAAACTAGACCCCCTAAGGAACTTATCTAGATCTGTTGTGAGCACTTTGAACCCCAAAGTGTTTCACAAAAGTTTATAATGCCTGGGTGTGAAAAAAAAAAACAATTTTCCACAAAAATGATTTTTTAGTCCCAAATTTTTGATTTTTCCCAAGGAAATTGGACCCCAAAAGTTGTTTTCCAATTTGTCCTGAGTACGCTGATACCCCATGTGTGGGGGGGGGGAAACTGTTTGGGCGCACGGCAGGGCTTGGAAAGGAAGCAGTAACGTTTTGGAATGCAGACGTTGATGGGGGTCATGTTCCATTTGTAGTGCCCCAGATGAGCCTAAACAGTGGAAACCCCCCACAAGTGACCCCATTTTGGAAGCTAGACCCCCTAAGGAACTTATCTAGATCTTTGGTGAGCACTTTGAACCCCCAAGTGCTTCACACAAGTTTATAATGCCCGAGCATGAAAATAAAAAATCCTATTTTTTTTCCCACAAAAATTATCTTAGTCACTAATTTTTTATTTTCCAAAGGGTAACAGGAGAAATTGGACCACAAAATTTGTTGTCCAATTTGTCCTGAGTACGCTGATACCCCATATGTGGGGGGGAACCACTGTTTGGGCGCATGGCAGAGCTCGGAATGGAAGGAGCACCATTTGACTTTTTCCAACCAAAATTGGCTGGAATTGAGATTGGACGCCATGTTGCATTTGGAGAGCCCTGCTGTGCCTAAACAGTGGAAACCCCCCACAAGTGCCCCCATTTGGGAAACTAGACCCCCTAAGGAACTTATCTAGATCTTTGGTGAGCAATTTGAACCCCCAAGTGCTTCACACAAGTTTATAACGTAGAGCCGTAAAATTAAAAAATCATATTTTTTCCACAAAATTGATTTTTTCACCCCAATTTTTGTTTTCCCAAGGGTAACAAGACTCCAAAAGTTATTGTGCAATTTGTCCTGAGTGCGCTGATACCCCATATGTGGGAGTAAACCACTGTTTGGATGCATGGCAGAGTTTGGAAGGGAAGGAGCGCCGTTTGACTTTTTCAACGCAGAATTGGCTGGATGCCATGTCGTGTTTGGAGAGCTCCTAATATGCCTAAACAGTGGAAACCCCCCAAAAATGACACCATTTTGGAAACTAGACCCCTCAAGGAACTTATCTAGATGTGTGGTGAGCACTTTGAACCCCAAAGTGCTTCACAGAAGTTTGTAACGTACAGCCGTAAAATAAAAAATCCTTTTTTTTTTACAAAAATGATTTTTTCGCCCCCAATATTTTATTTTCACAAGGGTAACAGGAGAAATTGGACCCCAAAAGTTGTTGTCCAATTTGTCCTGAGTACGCTGATACCCAATATGTGGGAGTAAACTACTGTATGGGCGCACGTCGGGGCTCGGAAGGGAAGTTGTGACGTTTTGGATTGCAGACCTTGATGGAATGGTCTGGGGGAGTCATATCGCATTTGGAGAGCCCCTGATGCGTCTAAACAGTGGAAACCCCCACAAGTGACCCCATTTTGGAAAATAGACCCCACAAGGAACTTATCTAGATGTGTGGTGAGCACTTTGAACCCCGAAGTGCTTCACAGAAGTTTATAACGTACAGCCGTAAAAATAAAAAATCCTTTTTTTTTTTTTTTTTACAAAAAATGATTTTTTTCGCCCCCAATATTTTATTTTCACAAGGGTAACAGGAGAAATTGGACCCCAAAAGTTGTTGTCCAATTTGTCCTGAGTATGCTGATACCCAATATGTGGGAGTAAACTACTGTATGGGCGCACGTCGGGGCTTGGAAGGGAAGTAGTGACGTTTTGGATTGCAGACTTTGATGGAATGGTCTGGGGGCGTCATGTCGCATTTGGAGAGCCCCTGATGCGCCTAAACAGTGGAAACCCCCCACAAGTGACCCCATTTTTGAAAATAGACCCCACAAGGAACTTATCTAGAAGTGTGGTGAGCGCTATGAAGCTCCAAGTGCTTCACAGAAGTTTTATAACATACAGCCGTAAAAACAAAAAATCATTTTTTTTTTACAAAAATATTTTCGCCCCCAGTTTTTTATTTTCCCAAGGGTAACAGAAGAAATAGGACAAATTGCACAATAACTCTTGTGGTCCAGAGTACGCTGATACCCCATATGCGGGAGTAAACTACTGTTTGGGCGCATGGCAGAGCTCAGAAGTGAAGGAGCACCGTTTGACTTTTTCAACACAGAATTAGCTGGAATTGAGATCAGACGCCATGTCACATTTGGAGAGCCCCTGATGTGCCTAAACAGCGGAAACCCCCCAATTCTAACTCCAACCCTAACCCCAACACACCCCTAACCCTAGTCCCAACCCTAACCACAAACCTAACCCTAACACACCCCTAACCGTAATCCCAACCCTAATCCTAATCCTAACGTTAGCGCCAACCCTAACCCTAACTTTAGCCGCAACCCTAACCCTAACGGGAAAATGGAAATAAATACATTTTTTTAATTTTATTATTTTTCCCTAACTAAGGGGGTGATAAAGGGGGGTTTGATTTACTATTTATAGCGGGTTTTTGTGATTGGCAGCTGTCACGCTAAAAGACGCTTTTTATTGCAAAAAATAGTTTTTTGCATCACCACATTTTGAGAGCTATAATTTTTGCATATTTTGGCCCACAGAGTCATGTGAGGTCTTATTTTTTGCGGGACGAGGTGACGTTTTTATTGGTACCATTTTTGAGCACGTGACATTTTTTGATCGCTTTTTATTTCGATTTTTGGGAGGTTAGAATGAACAAAAATCAGCAATTCATGAATTTCTTTTGGGGGAGGCGTTTGTACCGTTCCGCGTGTGGTAAAATTGATAAAGCAGTTTTATTCTTCGGGTCAGTACGATTACGGTGATACCTCATTTATATCATTTTTTTATGTTTTGGTGCTTTTATAGCATGAAAACAATTTTATATAAAAAATTATTATTTTTGCATCGCTTTATTCTGCGAGCTATAACTTTTTTATTTTTTCGCTGATGATGCTGTATGGCGGCTCGTTTTTTGCGGGACAAGATGACGTTTTCAGCGGTACCATGGTTATTTATCTCGGTCTTTTTGATCGCGTGTTATTCCACTTTTTGTTCAGCGGTATGATGATAAAGCATTGATTTTTTGCTTCGTTTTCTTTTTTTTTTTTAAGGGGTTCATTAAAGGGGTTAACTAGTGGGACAGTTTTATAGGGGGGTCGTTACAGACGCGGCGATACCAAATATGTGTACTTTTATTGTTTTGTTTTTTTTATTTACAGGAAAGAATGAATTTATTGGGCAATATTTTTTTTTTTTTATGATTTTTTTTTACCACTTTTTATTTTTATTTTTTTTACTTTTATACTTTGTCCCAGGGTGGGACATCACTGTATTTTAGCAGATCGCTGGTGTGACAGTGTGCACAGCACTCTGTCACACCAGCGATCGCTCTGGCAGTGCTGCAGGCTTCTCAGTGCCTGCTCTCAGCAAGCACTGAGGAAGCCGCCTCCCTGCAGGACCCTGGCGCCATCTTGGATCCGGGGACCTGGAGGGAGGACGGACCCTCAGAACAGCGCGACACATCGCGCTGCTCTGAGGGTCTCAGGGGGGCGCGCAGGGAGCCCCCACCCTGCGCGATCCTCCCCTGTGCCCCGGGTACACCGCGATCATGTTTGATCGCGGTGTGCCAGGGGTTAATGTGCCGGGAGCGGTCCGTGACCGCTCCTGACACACAGTCACGGGTGTCAGCTGTGATAATCAGCTGACTGTCATGGGTGCATCGCCACGAAGATCGTCGCGATTGCACATTCTGACTTCTCACAGCTGAGCTGCTGTTTCTTTGTGTTTGGTAATGAGAGAGTTAATTTTACCTAGCTCTTTGCTAAGACTAGGTCCAGCCTCGCCCGGCTGCTTTGGATTATGTTCTAATTAGTTTCCTTTATATTCCTGCCAGTCTGGGTGTTTGATGCCGGTGAAAGCATTCATATAGTTTAGCAGACTGGATCGGTTCTGAGAATACTTAAGCTAAGAGCTCCTTAGTTGTTTTTACTCTTACAGCTTATAGTTTATCTCTGAGACCTTAGGTGTTCCTACTGTGTGTGAGTGTTGTATGTAAGACTTTATTTACTTTATTTCTTGTCTTTCTTGTATGTCTTTCTGTTCATTAACCGTTACCTGTTCATTCCCTTTGGTGGTATTCAGGGTCCTTCTTAGGACTAGAATACAGTTGGCAGGGATTGATAGGAGACAGGGTTTACGCTGGTGGCCTGGACCTCTGTACCTTTAACAGTACCTCCAGGTTGAGGGATTAGTTAGGACCCCAGTTTAGGGTCAGCTTAGACCCCGGTCACCCTCTAGCCGGAGACAGCGTATAACGGATTCCGTTTTGACCCACTGGACTTTCTGTCAGGTAAATCTATGTTATCATATAGCTATGCGCATGTTATATAGTATGTTGCCCTTTTGATATAGATTATTGTCATCACATATATATATCTGCTATACAGCGTGACATTTTCACCGGCCTATACTAAATATTCTCCCCAGCTATCATGGATCCAGTAGCCCAGCTGGCCCGGCAGTTGCAGGGATTGTCCATGGAGTTGGCAGACATTAAGTCCAAGGTTCTGTCCCCCCCGGAGCAAACCAGATCTGAACCTAAGGTTGCTCTCCCGGACAGGTTCACTGGTGGGCGGGACAAATTTTTTACTTTCCGGGAGGCATGTAAATTGTACTTTCGGCTGCGGCCTCGGTCATCTGGGAGTGAAGAGCAGAGGGTGGGAATTGTTATCTCGCTCTTACAAGGGGATCCTCAATCTTGGGCGTTCTCTATTCCTCCAGGCTCCCCAGATCTCCAGTCAGTGGATCGATTTTTTACTGCCCTGGGTCTGGTATATGATGATCCGGATCGAGTCTCCCTTGCTGAAACAAGGTTGCGTAAAATACGGCAAGGAAATCGTCCAGCGGAGGAATATTCTTCTGAGTTCCGTAGATGGGCAACAGATACTCAGTGGAATGACCCAGCTCTTAGGAGCCAGTTTTGTCAAGGGTTGTCTGACAAATTAAAAGATGTGTTGGCTCAGTATGATTCTCCTCCATCACTGGAGGCTGCTATGGCCCTCGCTATTCGCATTGATAGACGTCTTCGGGGAAGACGCGAGGTAACTCCGCCCCCCGTGATGACTCCACCTACTACTAAAGTCCCTTATACTGAGGTTCCCCTGGTCTGTTCTGAGGAACCCATGCAGTTGGGAGGGACATCATTTTGTAGGAGGGAATCAGCGGTGCGCCGCAAGACTAGAAGGTGTTTCTTTTGCGGGAGAGAGGGACATTTTGTTGGGGGGTGTCCATCCCGGACCTCTTTGAACCAAGGAGTTAACTTGGGAGTGTGTATTTCGTCCCCAAATCCCTCTCAGTTTCTCGTGCCTGCGGAGGTGGTGATTGGTACTAGAACTGAGAGGATTTCTGTTTTTCTTGATAGTGGGTCCGGGGCTAATTTGGTGGACACTCGGTTTGCCCAGGTGCATGGTATGCAACTGAGTGTATTGGCCAAACCGGTCCCTATACTCTCTATTGATTCTAGACCTCTTGGTCAAGGTAGCTTGGTACAAGCTGTTCATAACATAGATCTTCGAGTAGGGGCAATACATAAAGAGCAATTGTCTTGTTATGTGTTGGAGGGTCTGCCTGCTCCTATTGTGTTGGGACTTCCTTGGTTGGCTAAACATAACCCAGTGATTGATTGGCAATCCAGAAAGATAAGCCAGTGGGGTGAATTTTGCAAGAATAACTGCATGAGCACGGTCATCGGTGCGGTTGTGCCTAGGACTTTGCCTCCTTTTCTGGAGGACTTTTGGGAGAAGTTCTCAGAGGAGGGGTGTAAAGAGTTACCTCCTCATCGCACATATGACTGCTCAATAAAGTTGCTTCCTGATGCCTTATCTCGTACTTTCCCAGGGGTCGGGAAGACGGATGATCCGGTTCCTATTCCTCAGGAGGGAGTTGTAGTGTCAGCTGTATGCTCTGAGCTTGAGGGGGAGGTATTGGGGGCTCAGGGGGACGCCCCTGTGGGACTTCCAGGGAGACTGATAGTTCCAGATCGCTTAAGACTGAAGGTTACGGAGAACCCTTACAAACGGATGGCTGATAGGAGGAGAGTTTCTGGTCTAGATCTGAGGGTGAACGATCTGGTGTGGTTGTCTACCAGGAATATAAAACTTAAAGTTCCCTCCTGGAGGTTGGGTCCCAGATTCATCGGGCCATACAGGATCAGTTCCATAATTAATCCTGTGGCATTTCGTCTGGACCTCCCTCCTACGTTTAAAATTCATAATGTGTTTCACAAGTCATTACTTAAAAAGTATGTGGCACCAGTCATACCGTCACCTCTACCTCCTCCTTCAGTGGTAGTCAATGATAACGTGGAAGTTCATTGGAGGGGGTATGGTCCTGAGGAGAGGACGTGGGTCCCTGCGTCTGATGATAACGCAGATCGATTGGTTCGGACCTTTCACACAATTTACCCAGACAGACCTGGTCATGAGGGTCCGGAGGCCCCTCGTAGAAGGGGGGGTACTGTCATGGGTGCATCGCCACGAAGATCGTCGCGATTGCACATTCTGACTTCTCACAGCTGAGCTGCTGTTTCTTTGTGTTTGGTAATGAGAGAGTTAATTTTACCTAGCTCTTTGCTAAGACTAGGTCCAGCCTCGCCCGGCTGCTTTGGATTATGTTCTAATTAGTTTCCTTTATATTCCTGCCAGTCTGGTGTTTGATGCCGGTGAAAGCATTCATATAGTTTAGCAGACTGGATCGGTTCTGAGAATACTTAAGCTAAGAGCTCCTTAGTTGTTTTTACTCTTACAGCTTATAGTTTATCTCTGAGACCTTAGGTGTTCCTACTGTGTGTGAGTGTTGTATGTAAGACTTTATTTACTTTATTTCTTGTCTTTCTTGTATGTCTTTCTGTTCATTAACCGTTACCTGTTCATTCCCTTTGGTGGTATTCAGGGTCCTTCTTAGGACTAGAATACAGTTGGCAGGGATTGATAGGAGACAGGGTTTACGCTGGTGGCCTGGACCTCTGTACCTTTAACAGTACCTCCAGGTTGAGGGATTAGTTAGGACCCCAGTTTAGGGTCAGCTTAGACCCCGGTCACCCTCTAGCCGGAGACAGCGTATAACGGATTCCGTTTTGACCCACTGGACTTTCTGTCAGGTAAATCTATGTTATCATATAGCTATGCGCATGTTATATAGTATGTTGCCCTTTTGATATAGATTATTGTCATCACATATATATATCTGCTATACAGCGTGACACTGACACCCGGCGGCGATCAGCTGCGCTCCCCCCGGGAGCGCAGCTGATCGCCCTTGACGTACTATTCCGTCCATGGGAATAAGGTCCAGGGTCACATGGACGGAATAGTACGTCTGATGGCAGAGAGGGGTTAAAGAACATTTCCATTCATGCTCCCTATCATTTTTTCACTACATTATTCTCAAGGAACAAATTAATGTCTTCCTGCAAGTGCGCCCTCGGATTTCTGAACCGGTTTTAAATTTACTTTGCAACTTAGATCATAAAATTTTTTGGAGTCTTAACTACGTTTACCAATGGTTTAACCACAGCACGCAGTTGGTCAAAACACAAAACATGGTTAAATGGGAGTCGGAACTTCATTTAACGTTTGACCACTCTGAATGGGAATATGCATGTACGCTTTCCTATGCATCTTCTCTCCCTATGGCCCTTCAAGAATCATACCACAAACTCCTCACATGGTGGTATTTTACTCCTGCTAGATTATCTAAAATTAACAAAGTTCATTCACCTAATTGCTGGAGAAACTGTGGTCGTTATCGTAATCTCCTCCACATATTCTGGCAATGCCCGAAAATCCGTCACCTCTGGAAGAAAGTTTTGGGTCTTATTAATGCCATCTCTTCTAAACAAATTCTACTAACACCTCAATTGGCCCTTCTCACACTAAATACTTAAAAAAATGACCCACATTTGAGATTATTAATAGTCCACATCCTACTGGTAACCAAAAACAGCATTGCTCTCTACTGGAAATAATCAGTCACCCTCTTTTCAAGACATTGTTGATAAAATCACACTTCATAAATCGTTTGAATGTAAACTAGCATTGGTTAATAACCACTGCGATAAATTCTTCAAAAAATGGTCCAAATGGATGGAATTGTTTCCCTAATATACGAAATGTACTTGTCTGTTTTCTTTCTTATTAGTTCATTTTATGTTATAAACTTTGTCACTAATGTACTATAGTTACAATTTCATATTGTTTCCTCCTTCACTGCCTTTCCTGCTTTTTCCTTTCCCTTTCCTTGTATCTCCCTCTTTCCCTTCCTTATTCCCCATTGTTTCCCTTCCCGTCCATGAAAATTTGAATAAAATTATTGGAAAAGAAAAATACATGCTTGATCTGGATATTGATGGAAACCCTCCCTGTACCCCCCAATGTACTGTCTTTATGCATACATTTATAGTTATACTACCCCTTTTACTATGTATATTGTATTTTCTTGTAATTTTTCACCACAAAAAAAAAAAAAAGTAATTTGCAAAAAAAAATGTTAATTAGATCTACAGCCGGTGGCTACTCCACTGACTACCAGACACTGAAGTTTTGGAGCAGACCTCTGATTCCCAGGCTATAGTATGAGTAAACAGCTCAGTCTTGACACTCAACCATCTGTGTTACCCCAAGCCATAGTGTATGTAGTTTCTTACGGTTAAAAGGGGGGAAAGACCCAACGCACCTGTAATTGACGATGCCAACGTCACATAAAACACAGCAAGGGGACTCCAAAAAGAGTCTCCATTTTTTCCAAATATTTGGGGCACAGACATCACTTAAGTAGCATCAATTGCCCCAGAGTTGCTTAAAACGTTTGCTGAGGTGATTTTAACAAATCCTCAAGCTTTTAATCTCCCCAGGATGACACAGGGGTAGAAAAGTCCTTGCGGATCCATGATTTGTTCATCTTTATGAACGTGAGTCTGTCTACATTGTCAGTGGACAGCCGCGTGCGATTATCTGTCAGCACACCACCAGAAGAACTGAACACACGTTCAGAGAGAACGCTGGCTGTGGGGCATGACAAGATCTCCAAGGGGTGAGTGGTGAGCTCCGGCCATTTATCCAGATTGGAAACCCAAAAAGAGCAAGGGTCCAGTGACAGTCATAGCTTCGATGTTCAGTTGGAGATACTCCTGTACCATCGTCTCTAGGCGTTGACTATGTGTCTGACTTCTTATCTCCTGTGGCCTTGCAAAGGATGGGCTAAAAAAGTGGTAAAAGGATTCCGCAAAATTGCTGTAACAAAACCCGCAGAATACATGTTTTTTGTACGGTTTGAGTGCTGAAGACTCGACAGTCCCACGGATGCCAAGTTAGAAATGTGAATTCACTACGTGCACCAAATGGGTTTGTGGAAAAGCACATGTAAGATTATGCAACCAGTGTCTCTGAACTCCTGCATGCGTGAATCCCTTTCTATGGCAGGAGTTAATTTCGGCAAATTTACTTTTGTACCCCGGATCTAACAGTGTGGGTACCCAGTAGTCAGGATTATTTCGAATTCTGACAAATTCAGGGTCATGTTGCAGGGAGTGGGAGCAAGAAGCACTCGTGTCTTGCCCCATCCAGGAGCACCAAGTCCCAGTTGTGTTGGGGCGAGGGAAGAAACCTGCTTCCTTCCCTGCCCCAAACCCCGCACAACAGAAATGTGATCAAGGTCTCCCTCATCTGATGAGTCTTCCATGCCCATCGCCAGTTTGTCCTCCACTTCTTCCTGGCTCCTGCAAACCCTTTCCCAGTAGATTGGCTCTACCATGCCCCTGGGTTTAATCCCCTCCCCCCACCCTCCCAAAGCCAGCCCCTTGGTGCTGCCGACCGTCTGGGCCTTGCAGATGTTAGCCCTTCCGCATACAACTCCTCTTCCTCTACTTCCTCCACCTCCTCTTTTTCCACCACCTGACTCCGAATTCTGTTTAACATGTGCTCCAGCATGTAAATCACCGGAATAGTCATGCTGATAATGGCATCTTCAGCACTTAAACATCTTTTTGGCCATTTCAAAACTTGGGAAA